>CM076578.1:1186272085-1186508898 GCA_034641835.2 Pinus albicaulis | reverse complement strand
GACAAGATATATATCTTTGCTGATTGAGATCAAGACAAGTAGTCATTAAGGAGGCAGCTTGGAAAAATAATTCCTACTTGCCTCAATTGTAATTCATTCTATGTAAAGAAATATGTACCTATTCGCTAGAAATTGTTTAAATCTAATTGTTTCCTAAATTGATTTGTGGTTGAAATATTCTCAACCAACTAATTATGTGTCCAAAACAATTTCTCTATTTGAAAAAACACTTCACGTATATATTTAATATTATTTTATCAATATATGTAATAATTTTTTTCTCTTAAATTATATGTATTTGATAAAATTATATGTATTTGATATTCAACTTAAATTATATGTATTTGATAAAATTATATGTATTTGATATTCAACTCTATTAGTTAAAATAAAAGTTGAAACATTTTATTTATAAACTATATATATAACTTTTTACCTAATTTATTTTTCTTAATTTTATAAGAAGTTAGAATATTTTATTTATAATATCAGCATGTATAATAATTTTCATATCAAAAATAATTTTATTAACTTAATTTTGTATTTAACAAATCAAAATACAGGAAAAAATTATACATGTCCTTCTAAAATGCACCTTCAAACACCAAAATATTACAAACATCATTCCAATTTTTCATCTGCTGTTCCTCTATTATTTCCCATATAGTTATTTCAACCCTACTTTATTTGATCGTGATAGTGTATTTAAAGTTAAAACGGAAGTTGTGTTCACCGTCCATTGTTGCAATGTGATAGGAGCATTACGTACATTGATATTTCATTGTAAAATGTCTGCTCATTTGTTACTTTAAATCTTACACTTCACTACTCATACAGTGACCTAACATCCAACCGAGCTAGCTTGTAATGATTGAAGATCTGTTACAAGACTATTTGCTTAAATCGAAATGGAATCTATTAGATTTTTCTTTTCTTAGAATTAAACAATGAATAAACTTGGCCGGTTGCCAGTACTATTTTGGCTATGTCAATACCATCAGATTTTACAATTAAACAATGAATAAACTTGGCCTGTTGCCATGATTATTTTGGCAATGGCAATACCATCAGCTTTTATATGTCCTACCAGTGAAAAAATCGAATTGTGGGTGCTCTACAATGTGAAACGCACGCGTTGAATTCGAGCAGATATTAAAGTTGGGGTTCTGAACAAACTGATCGTAGGCAAGTCACACTTATCTTCCTCTTCTTTGAGGGCGAACCGATGCATCGTTGAATAGGAATAATTCCGTGTCCATGCAGCAAATAGTGGACTGCGGTTGCTATGACAAGAACGCAGACAGCAACAATTGAGATAACGGAGAAAAGGATGGCCACTATTTTAGCTACGGAACTTCGCACTTCATCGGTGTATCTGATTGAAGCGATTGCCACGGCAGTTATTGGGAAGGCGTATGCCCACCATGCTACGGAAAATCTGTCAAATAAAATATACAAACATTCAAAAGATAGAAACATCCTTGCGCCGTGGAGGTTTTCTTGATACCCTCTCAGGCTTTTACCACGTAAATTCATGTGTTTATATTTATGTGTATTCTACATTCAGTTTTCATTCCATTTTTGTTTCTTTCTTGCTTGGGTTTCTATATCTGATGGACGAAGGTTGTATGCAGTTTTTCCTTTATTGTTAGTGTCGACTAACTATTTTTCCTAACTATATATCTATTGGACAAGGTTGTATGCAGTTTTTCCTTTACTGTTAGTGTCGACTAACTATTTTTCCTAACTATTAATCCAACGAGACACAAGTCTTCAGTCGTCTAACATTTCATCTTTTATAAGCTGAGCTATTCACTCGCCCCTCTGTTCACCAATGGGCCTGATACATTCATTACTATTCAGATCGATTATTGGTCTACTTTCTCAAGCGAGCCTGTCAGTAGGTAAATACAAGCGAGCCTGTTAGGATGATTACACAAGCGAGCCTGTTCCATCTGTATCTATGGTGTACTCATTTGGAATGGGTTTTTATTCTGAATGCTTACTTTCTAACTGCATATGTCCTATTAATCCCTGTCTGACATGTATTATGATGTTTTTATATTATGTGTTTATATTTTCTTTGTATACAGGGATGTTCAGATATAATCTATTTGGGTCAGGTTATTCTACCAGTAATTTGGCTTGCCAAGTATATCAAATCTTTTTTCTAACCAGAAGAGTTATATTTGTATGTATTTGGGAATTTGGATTTTCTGGTTTGAAAGTTTTTCAGCTGAGAATGTAATGGTGAACATGTACTGTCAAATATAATCTATTTAATATATACAGCGTTTTTTTTCTTCCGAAAAAAAAAAACTAAAACACAGCTATAGCCTGGACAGAAGAGTCTCCAAGGAATTTTGTTGGGCTAACCAGGATTGGAACATCAAATCACTTGTTCTACATATAACCTCATAATAAAGCTATCTCTAATTAAACTGCACCAGGTAGAATCATAAAAAGAGCTATCACCAATAAAACTACACCAATGAAAAAGTTAAACATTAAAATTAAAAGTAAGGTGTGTAGACTTTACCTGGATCCCACAAAGAATCTTATGCGGACAACCTGTTTGAACAACCAACAAAAATCAATGAGCACTGCGTCGTCATGAAATTCAAGATGCCAGCTGTAATAAGTGGTGAAAAACTCACCATAGATGCAAAGAGAAAGAGTGATAGGAAATACGGTATTTTTGAGCCAATGCTGAATGTGCCAGAGATGTCTTCCCACGCCACACAAGCAGTGCTAGGAGCAGCCAAAAACAGGAAGAACGTGGGATTATGATCTTTGGGCACAGTTGGATTTGTGGGCAATCTCTGATATAATGTCACAAACAGCACTGTATAGTGGGCAAACCCTACGGCAAAAAGGAAATTGGCAGGCTCCTTCCATCCCACTCTTGCTGCCAGCATGGCGCTTACAAAATTTCCAACAATAGATAGATATGTTGAGGGATTGGAGACCCTGGACAACATCCTCTCCCCTCCAGAAAACCACTGGCCATATATTTTGATCTCTAGTACAATCACAGGTACAGCAAAAGCGCAACCCAGCAGAGGGTTCATAGTTTTGGGTATGGTGTGAGGGAGGCCCAACACCAAAAGCATGGATGATATCCAGGGTGTGAAAAAGTGGTTCACTCGAACTCCATCCAAAAATTCTTGCTTCACAACCTCCGTACAGAAAAAGCATTTGAGTGCATAAACAATGGAAACAAGTATGAGCGCTCCAATGGCAAAACCCCAGACTGCCATCTGTGATGAATGTCCGATTCGCCAGAAATGCAAGGATAACGATTCCTCCAGTGTTTTCCAAAGAAGTGGCTGGCTACAGAGTGCGAGGCATATACTATAGTTCTCTATGTTGAACCCATGAAGGAAATTATACCATTTTTTGTCCACCCATGAGTCCCTTACAAGAACCTGCTGAACCAAGTCCAAGCTACCCATCAGACTAAAACCTGAAAATACCATAAATTCGTGGTGTGTATGATTCATATAAGTTTACAGAAATCAGACATGCAGATTTGAATATGAACCTGTTTATCATCACCATCGGTAATGCGAAATATCTTAGAATTTGAAATATCGGTAGTTACGTTGTCGAAGACTGCAGACTTCCTCTTTGTTTTGGTCGAGTAATGAGAAGTAGCGCAGGTGGTAGAAAACCATCCTCCTCGAGGAGGGATGCTGATCTCTGCTGGCCTGTGAGACGAGCTAACTTGTGGACATGAGCTTGCAGAAGATAAAGGCAAAATGCCCTCCATCTTTGATTAATTGACACTCACAATACCTAGGAATATTGTTGTGTTCGAACTTCGAATGATGTTAACTTTGGTGTGTCGAAAGCCTATAAAGGCAGAGTGTCTGGACGGCTGATGGGCTGGCGTGCACTCTGAAAACAAGGTGGATTCCCACGAAGCACAGAGTCAGAGCGCAGTACCGAAGGTGACTCCATTTTAACACCGCGTAGTCTAAAAAGCCCGTGTTTTCACCCAGAATACGGCAATGGTTTTCAGAAAATCTGGCAAAGATTTGCCTAGAATTTTGTTTACGGTTGTTAAGCTTTAATAATTTGAGTGCTCTAATGGTTTTTGATATTGCTGAATCCATTTCCAACATCAAAAATGGATTCTAAAACACTCTAAGCACATGATTTTTCGAATTTTAGTTGACCAGATTCCAGCAATTTTTTTTGCCGTCCAAGCTATTTCACGGGCTCGGTAGACCACTTCTTTTAACACAACTTGAGGTTTGAAAGTACAACGCTCCTATTAATGTGCGGTCAAGGCTACGACGTTGGCAGATGGAATTTGTTTAATCATTATTTTACCCCAAAGCATTTGAAGGGCATGCGTTTCAGGTAGGCATATCTGTTATTGGGAATCCGGCTAATAGAGAAATTTTGTTAAAAATTTCTGAGGCATGGATATTAGATAGGTATATCTGTTAGTCAAATATTGTATGTCTCATTATTCTAGAATCGAGTAGTTATTACTCATTTGATTCTATGCTGATTATTTATTATTTTGATTAAATATGTTGTATAATTTTGAATTTAACAAAGTTTAATTTTATAAATTAATTTTTTATTTATTGTTGGGATTAGCTAGTGAACCTAAAAACTAGCATTCAAAAGCCTTGTAAATATGCACCATGAGATATAATCATGTTCCATGAGAATTTGGGCTCTGAGATGTAGATGTCACTTTTTCTTTCCTCTTTTGTTTCTCATTGGACTTTTATTTACTCTGATGTAAGGGGTCACTCTAGGGGATGATGACTGGGCTTAAAAACACCTAGATCAATTTGGTCAATTGCTAGACTTCGGAATTAGTGATCAGGGTGGAGGCTTTCTCCATGGAACTCGGATCTACCTTCTCAGCGATCAACATTTATGGTCTCCATGTGGAGAGAGCCTCTTTCTGGAACTCTTTAAAAAGAAAATATTTTATGAAAAGCCCACAAATGATTGTGGGGGGCGATTTAAATTTCTCTGTGGGCAGAGCGGAAGCCTCGGGCCCGTCCGCACGTACTGACCCCCTAGCTAATTTTTTCCTGAACTGGCTGTGGGATGGGAGTTTCTTTGATCCCTCTCTCACCAAAATGACACCCACCTTGAGGAACAACAGGGTGGGTGAGGCTGATATTGCTAAGAGGTTGGACCGCTTTCTTCTAAGTGATGATTTTGCAAACAATTCAGTGGGTTTTCATCAATGGGTCGACACCGGGGGATCACAGATCACTCCCCTATCTTCTTAGAGCTTAAAGGTACTTTAAAAAAACCTCCCGCCCCTTTCAAGTTTAATTCTAGCTGGCTCAAGGAGGAGGATTACAACCTTTTGGTGGATGACCTGTGGAGACATACTCTGGATGAGGTTGGACAATCTCACATACAGGCTTTCCTTGATAACTTGAAAAACATCAAAAATGCCACCATAAATTGGGCTAAATAAAAGGCCCTGAAAGACTCAGAATCTATTATCAATATCAATGAAGCTCTGGGTGTTTTGTACAACAATGGGGATAGGGGCTTCGTGGATGAGGAGGCTAGAAACAAGATCAAAGAGCTCGAAGTGAGTAGGAGGAAAATTCTCAGGGATAGAAAAGAAATGTGGCGTCTTCGGAGTCGTGCCATTTGGTTGAAGGCAAGGGATGAAAATACCAAATTCTCTCATAATTATGCAAAAGGTCGCCAAAACTCCAATACCATCTGCGAGATGGAGAACTTAGAGGGGATCAAGGTGAATACTTTCATAGATATCTCCTCTCTAGGTAGAAATCATTTCAAAAATCTTTACACAACTCATAATGAGGTTAATATTGGGGAAATCATTCAGGTGGCACACCTTTTTCCCCGTTATGCAGATGGGGAATGCAATAACCTTCTTTTGGCCCTAGTGGAAAGAAGGATATTGAGCTCATTATTAAATCTATGCAAGTTGACAAAAGCCCAGGCTGGATGGATGGACGGTGGAATTTTTTCAACATTTTTTTGAGCTTATGGGGACTTCCATCACTAATGTAGTGGAGGAATCCAGATCTCAAGGTTTCATCCATGACTCTATAAAATCCACTTTCTTGGCCCTCATCCCTAAATGTGATTCCCCGTCTTCTTTTGGTGATTTTTGTCCTATAAAATTATATCCAAGACCATTGCCAACCGCTTGAAGCCTATTCTCTCATGCTCCATATCTATGGAACAATTTGGTTTCCTGGATGGCAGACAAATTCATGAAGCCATTGGGGTGGCTCAAGAAACCCTTCACAATATAAAATTATCTCACAAAAAATGTATGGTTATCAAGATTGACCTTTCCAAAGCTTATGACAGGATTAATTAGCTCTATATAAGGATGTTATTAACACATTTGGGGTTCCACATTGATTTTATTAATTGGATGATGAGTTGTATCACTAATATTTGTTTTGTTGTTCTTATTAATGGAACATGCATCCCAAGAGGAATCCCTTTCTTATGAAGGTATTTCGGAGGCCAACCTGTTATGGACACTTGAATTCATCCCTTTCCTATAGGCACCTTTGGAAGCATGCATCAAATACTTGGGCTTCTTTTTGAAACTTGATGGGTATTTTAAACAGGACTGGTTTTGGCTTGTATCTAAAATAGAGAAAAGAATCAACTCCTGGAGCCACAAGTGGCTCTCGAGAGCTAGAAGACTGGTACTAATTAAATCATTCCTCCTTGCAATACTGGTCTATTGGATCAGCTTGGCTTGGGTTCCCATCGACATTCTCAACAAAATAAGAAGAATACGTAGTAATTTCCTCTGGTCGGGAAAGGAGGATAAAAAGGTTCTCCCGTGGGTGGCTTGGACCTCTATTGCCAAATCTAAGGAGTGGGGGGGGGGGGTGGCATCAAACAGCTAAACATGTTTGCTTCTGTGCTGACTGCGAAGTCCATTTGGAGAATTATTTCAGAAAAAAAAAATTTGGACCATGGTCGTTAAAAGAAAATATATTGATTCGGTCCCCTTGGATGATTGGATCAGGACCCAGGTCAAAGAAATTAAGAGAGCCTCAAATATTTGGAAAGCCTCCATAAATGTTTTCAACCTGATTGGCTACAGTTTGGCTTGGAATATTGGAAATGGGAAGCGTTGCAAAATTGGTTTGGACCCCTGGGTGGGTTGCAATGAGAATTACTCCTTATCTGATGGGCTCCGAGAAATTCTTTTTTTCATAAAGGCCTCAACACTCTCGATCAAATTGTTCCCCCGGGTAGATCCAACATATGGATCCAAGCTTGGAAATCGGTAGAGGAGATTGGTTTGCTTCCTGAATGGGCCGAGGAATGGAAGGGCTACATCCAGGAGTTGGAAAATACCCGGGTTTGTTTAAAAGATTCTCCTGATAGTATGGTATGGATTCACTTGAAAACCGGTTCTTACTCTCCCAATACCGGATATGCCCATCTTGTGGCATCCACGGAGGTGGGGGAAAAGGAATGGTGGTATAAGATACTGTGGAGGATTGATTGCCCAACCAAGTCTATCCTTTTTTTTTCTGGAGCATACTTCGATGTAAAGTGCCGACAAGGGACAATCTCCAAAAAATATTTATCATAGGCCTTGGGTGGTGTTGTCTTTGTAAAAAAGAGGAGGAATCAATTGATCACATGTTTATCACTTGCCCATTCTCTAAGTAGGTGTGGTTCTATACACTATCCCTATGCAAGGTGGACTTATTATGGATAGGGTTCTCATGCAATATTGCATGGAATAACTGGTGGGAACACTGTAAAGACCCAGATCACAGATGCTTACCACTGATTATCACCTAGGGCATATGGATATCTAGGAATAAATGTATTTTCATAGATTTTGCATCCTCTCCTGCTCTGGTGGTTGGTGAATGTGCTTCCATATACTCAAGTTCTTCTTCTCCTTCGGGGGAGAACCGTCCCAGACAGGTGGTGTGTGAGAACATTTCTTCGAGTGTGCCATGGGCCTATTTTGATTGTGCGGCTGCTAGGGGGCTCTGTGGGGCTAGAATGATCATTTATAAAAGCTCATATATCTCTTTTGCGGCCTCTGTGGGCCTGGGTTCAGGAACAAACAATTTTGCGGAGCTTCAAACTCTAAAACTTCTTTTGTGTTGGCTTCTACACAAAGACACTACATCGGTTTAGATTTTTAGGGATTCTTTGAATGTCATAAATTGGTTTAAAAACTCTCAAAGATGTCAAAATTATTTACTGCTTCCCATTCTTGATGATATTCTTTCACTAAAAACTCACTTTACATGCATTTTTGTTTGCCATATTTATAGGGAGAAGAACCAACAGGCTGGCGACCTATCTAAAATTGATCTTGGACAAGCTCAGGGCTCGTGGCTGATTGAAGAAAAGAATGGTCTGGAGGTCCGTGTGTTAGACACCAAACCATATCCTTTTTTCAACATTTCTATCAGACTATGTTATTTCTATTGTTATTTTCTCCAGCACTGTTATATCTTTTTGGACGGGGTGTATATATTTTGTCCTCAGACTTTAAGACTTCCATACTTTATAGTGGCGCTACTTATTATTTTACATACTTTTACATTTATGCAGAAAGACCTAATGGATATTATTTTTACTGTTCCCGACCTTCATAAGTCCGGGTATTGGATGGTTGTTACCATCGTTGTTATTGTCAGGTGTTTCTCCCAGTTGGGAGGCCCACTTTTCGGAGTTTCTAGATCATGGTAGTTGCTCATTACCCGAAAGTAGAGTTTCTGTCTTTTTGGTCCCTGAGTGTTTCCACTATCTGCCAACTTTGCCCACACTCTGGTGTTGGGTGGCAGTTTCTCTTGCGGAGTTATGGAATGCTAGACATATGTGATGTAACTTTTTGTTAAATTTAATAAAAAGTTTGATTTTTTCTCGGGAAAAAAAGAATTATTTTTATTAATATTTATCTTTAATCTTATTAGTTGTGATTTTGAAAATGTTATTGCAACATGATGTTTCACAATTCAATTATAGCCACAAACGAATATTATATCAATATTTGCAACAAACTAATATCATTTAACAACCACTACTCATATACATATATAGTTATATATTATTGTTAGGTGGATTATGATTGTGGCCACTCATCCTTATTGTACTATGTTTTCCCCAAAACAAATGTCATATGTGCATGACTTGGCTCAATAATCATCGACTCAATAATGACCTTTGGTGTTTTTATATATATGATAATTTTCCACAAAATTTAAGCATTTAGTGTCTTCCATGACATTTAATTATACCAAGTTTAAGATGCTCATTCTTAGATATATACCTAATTTCTTCCATAAAAGTAAAGTTATGATTCATTTGAGCACTTTTCACTTAAGATTCTTAATGCACATGTTCAATTACATTTATTAAAAGATTTAAAGAATATTTAGAAAAATAAAGTTTATGGTTTGCCATTTAAAATATATAATCAATTCCATTAATAGTAAACATAAAGAATAATAATAAATGGTGCATAGTTTAAAGTTCATAATCATATAAAAAATAATCATTTACATAAAATTTATTAAAATATTTAAATAACATTTTCCTATAAAGTTTAAGGTTCACTTTAATCTTTAGTGAACATATAGAATAATTATAGTACAAAATTGAAAGTATATGCAACAATTTCATCTTGGGGTGAAAATAAAAAATAATGTCTTATAATTTTGATTCCTTATATAACATTTACTTATACATTTTAAAGTTCACTTTCATTATTGGTAAATATATATATATATATATATATATATATATATATATATATATATATTTTCAGTTTCTAATTTTTAGAAATATATTCATAAATATTTAAGTGGAGGAAACCAATTGAGTTATTTCGAAGTGTTAGCCTACTTTATTGTGCTAATTTAAACCTAGGATGGGGCAGGTTTGCTGCGATAGTGGCAGGCAGGGATCTCTTGACGCGTATTCTGCCGTACCGTGAGTTGTAATTGCCATTTCACAGCTAAAACAGAAGTTACAGCAACATCTTGGATAAATGCAATACAAATAAACGAATTTCCAAATGAAAACAAAAGCTTAGGTGTGATATCGTTGTATTCAAACCACATATTATGAATCTGTGCTGGATTTTCAAATATATAATCATTCCATGCATTGCATATAAAATTTTAAAGAATCCTGATCTCTGCGTTGAACGCTAGTTGTCTTTTATACCACACCTTTGCTTAAAAGAGAGTGCGGCCAACATCCAATCACTATTCGTCATATTTGAATATAGCACGGGGCGGAATATTAAATTCAACGATTCACTGACACTATTGCACTATAGCAACAGGAGGAATTCTGATTTCGATAAAGTTGAAATGAAATGCGCTGAAACTATCTCGTTTCTGAATTCTACGACTTCTGCTTGAAAATAATATTTAGAAGCACAGTAGTGGCCTTATATCTCAAGAGTGCGAACTGACGTCATGGGAAATAAAGTTACAGGGCAGTCTTGACTAAGAGCGTGATCGGATACGGGACCTGCTTCATGGACTTCCGATCGCTCTCAAACAACTCGTATTGAAAATGAATCTTCAAAAAAGTCGTTTTGTTAAATTATAGTTCTGATAATCAAAGAAAGAAAAGGAACGCGTCCTTCTTCTTTTTTCGAATCAAGAATCTCATGCAATTTATTTTATTTTAACGATTTGTTGTAGGATTTTTTATATAAATATGTAAGATTATAATGAAATATCAGTAGAGACTCCCACATTAAGAACAGTATATTGATTATTGGTTTTAAATTTAGGTGAATTATCTTTTGAACATTTTTATTGGTTTATTTTTGCAAATAGAGTGTTAATGTTTACTCCGTGGGGTCTTGGTTAAAGGGTGATGAGGCGGGCTGTTATAGCACTCATCACAGATTCAATTCCCTTCCCCAATAGGAGTGATGTATCTGGACATGTTACGAAAATGGAGTTTAAAAAAAAAAAACATTTCAATTAATTATTTTGGTTGTAAGAAATTTTGTCTTCAATTGCTTTATATACTAATATCGCCATATAAATTAAATTGTTGATAAATGTGGATATACATAACAAGTTTATGGAACATTTAATTTATAACTCATTTAATTTATACAAGAGAATTTAATTTACTTAATTTACTTTCAAGTCAACCCACTTCATAAAATTTGAAAACTTGATCAGATGTCTTAGTTTGTGTTTACAATCAGATTATTAAATCTAAACCATCTATATATTTTTATTTTTATTTTAAATAAGAATTTTAGAAACCCTATTCCAAAATAGACCATGTCTTTCACATTAAATACACATAGTTGATATTGAAATTTTTTGCTCAATATGTGCATTGAAATGTTTTATTTATGATCCATATTATCAATATTAAAATATTTTTGTTTTTATTAACATATTTTTAAATACATATACTTCTCTAAATATATATTTCATATTCACTTATGTATTTATGGTTGAATGAGAAATTTTTAAGGATGTAAATGTATCTTAAATTTTATAAACCTTGGTGAATAGTAAATGTAAATGTAATGCTAATATGCAAATAGTAAAATATTGAGCAATATTTTTCTAAAAGTATTGAAATTTATAATAATTTTATAGTCCCTATAAAATATTGGCATTTTTTAATGTAAAATATTATTATTCTATAAAATTTGGACATATCACTTATAGACTAAAATGAAAGTATGGATAATTAATGTAGTTACCAATATTAGCCCCTAAAATATTCCCAATAATTGATATTAAAATATCTTAATTAAAATATTCTACTTCATGTATATATTGAAATGTTTTATGTATCATCACACTAAAATATTTCTTAAAAAATATATAAATATTCCATATTAAAAATTGAATGAATTGCATATCTTTTTTATTAGCTAATAGATATTTTTATCTTAAAATATTGTATTTAGAATTAAAACTAAAATACTCTTTTTTAAAGTGTAAATATAAAATTTACATGATATTTTAATATATTAATTAATATAAATATTTAAATATTATATTAAATTATTTTTATTTTATTTTTTAAATGTTAAAATAAAAATAAAAAATTGAATATATATAGATATAAAGTTAATATAAAATTATGTTATTTAATTTGAATATCAAAATATTTTAAAATTAATATAAATTTATGTCATTTAATATGAATATTAAAATATTTTAAAGTTGATATTAAATTTTGTTATTTAATATGAAAATTGAAATATTTTTTTATAAGGATTAAAATATTTATTTTATACTTTTACTATTTACATGCTTTTCAAATGAATAACATTTTTATGAATGATATATTTTCATATGAGTTTTTTATTAATGTTATATTTTTTATTTAAAAAAAACACATTTCCCTTTTTTTAATGTCAAAATCATATTAAATTGTACAACACACATAACAAAAATCTTAAAAACATGATTCCAACGCTGTTCCTGTTTCCGGATTTATTTTCATTCAACAAAATCTATATAATCTATTGGTTGTGCCTCTCTTTTATTTCCCATTTAGGGATTTCAACCATTTTTTATTTAGTTGTCACAGTATATTTAAATTAATACGCCTGTTCTCTTTAATGCTTCTTACCATCCCTTTCCGGATGGGGTGTATTTCTCGATGTCCATTGGTCAGTTGTACCGCCGTAAGGGCTTGTGCGACTTCCACGTGCATATTTATCATCTCATGAGGTGCTGCTCTCGTTCTAAATTCTAGCGAGTGGCAAACCAGTTTGCACAGTTTGTGGATAAATGTATGGCTTGAAATTTGCCCTAGTTCTAAATGCCATCGAGTGGCAAACCAGATTGCACAGTTTGTCGAGAAATCTATGGCTTGTTGTTTTAGTTCCTTCAGTTTGTTGAAATATTAATTTCGACTGCAGGAATGTACATGTGTAGTAGAGGTTGTGCAAAAGCAATTTATTTGAACACGGCAAAGTTTTTGATTTGAATGGGCCATGTCATAGTGGACCCCATTTGCCAGCAAAGCAACCACGTCTCCACCGCCAACGAATGAAGTTGTTATCGCGCTCATTAGAGCCTCCACACCATAGAATGAAGATAATCCCACTGCTAGCGAAGCCAAAGCCACGTGGACCAATCGGAGTTTTTCGCACAAGTTTGGTGCCTACATCAGCATAGCCAAAACCGGACCCGAAGCGGTTATAAATCCAACTTCATAAGTTTTCGCGTAACAATTTAGCTTGACGTCATCATCAACTTTTGTTACACGAAGATTTTATTAAATATGGCTCAGTTTTGGTTTGAAATCCGATGGGGCCCAGCGCTGGCCAATCAGATTTCATTCGCGCGAAATTTGGGAGAGCTGACGTCACAAGGATTTGTGATGCAAATTTCCATTGCAATGTGGTTTAATGAATTTGAAGTCTGGCGGGTCCACCATACCAATGTTAATGCTTTGTATTGACTTCGCATCGGAGGAAAGGTCTTCGACCTGTTTTGTTGTGTTTCATTTAAAAACGCCGATGCGATGGGAATATGCTCGGCATATATATTAGAAACTTTCCAAAAGTTTATAATATATATATATATAAGTCAATAGTTTTGTTTTACGATATAAAAAACTGCGCGATAAAAGTCTTTTGACTTTGGCTTTGTAATGTTTATATACGGATATAAATATATATTATAAACTATTTAGTTTATAATATATATGTTCTATAGTTTGTTTTTATGCAGTGCAATATATAAAATAAATGTCTATTGGCTTATTTGTAAGAAGAGAGAGAGCAGAGTGTATTGTTGTGTAGTGTGAGCCCAAAGGCTTATTTAAAAAAAAATAGAAGAGACAGAGAGAGTTTTTTGTAGAAATTATATGCACTAAGCATGCATATGTCCTAGATCCACCTGATCTCACACTATTTAACTTTATGCAAGATACTGAATCTGTTCCACTTGTTAATCTTTTGCGGAAAAATTAATTGCACACACATGTGAAGCATAAAAAAAAAAATCAATTGCACATAACACAGTTTTCAACCGAGAAAGCCTGACGCTGAAAACCCCAAATATATATTATGTAACATGGAGATCATATGAAAATCTCATACAAAGCTTATCACAAGTCCTCAGTACAGTACAATCGTCATACACTAATCAGGACCAATCTTGCAAATCCATGCTGCAAATGTTGCCTCCACCTTCTTTCAGTCCTTTGTAATCCTATTGAACTCAAGCCTGTTTGAATGAATTCGAATTACCCTTGCTTTGACTGTGAAATCCTCATTGGCAACTCCAATGTGTGTGTGGTGCAATCAATGCATCACTATAGTCACAACAAATAGTCCATCTTGCCCTTTCACCTATCTCTCCACTGGGTCTCCACTGGAACTGCCATGCACTGTAGTTAACTGTTGTATTGTTCAGTTGATTAATGAGTTATTATTTTGTGAATTAATTAACTAATTAATTCACTCCACTCTCACTAGTGTATCAATCAGTTAGATTAGATACAACTAGCTCAACTGAGTCTAACTGAGTTAAACTGAATACAACTCCATAACTACTTCTTCCAACTGTGTCATAACTCTGCCACTTGAGTTCTAATTGAGTCCTCCATGCATTATCTCCAGTAAACCCTTGGGAATTGTGTAATTCCCTTAGTCCACTGATGTGCCACATCTTTGCACTGAACTGAAGTGCTCCAAGAGAGTAATTTGATGTTTAGAGTCTGATTATTATTAAGAGCTAATAATAATCAACATGCATCTATTTTTAGATCAACAATCTATAAATAGACTTTGCCCAATTTTCTAAAAATAGAATTTCATCTATTTTTCCAACTTGATCAACCATCCACAAATAGCATCCTGCAACTTCTGAAATATGATCACCATGTCTAAAAATAGACATAGTCTAAAAATAGACTTGCGCCAAAAATAGCCTGCGGGCCCACTTAGTGAAGGCGACTCTTTTCACTAAGCTCATCATGTTGTTGAATCTCAACACTCCCTCTCAATAAGATAGGGATTATCCTTCACCCTGATCCTGCCTCTATGGTATTCAAATTTTCTCCTGGTGAGTGCCTTCGTTAGAATATCTGCATCCTAATCCTCCGTAGGAATGTACTGAAGCAACATGATCTTCCGCTGCACACAATCTATGATATGATGATACCAGATATCAATATGTTTAGATCTATCATGAAACACAGGATTAACTGAGAGTTTAATGCAACTCTGATTATCACAATGTATCACTGTGGGATCTAAATGTGAACCGAACAAACCAACCAGGATCTTCCTCATTCAGATAGCCTCACATGCAGCTTGACTTGCTACCATGTATTCTGCTTCCACTGAAATGAGTGCCATAGTTCTTTGTTTCCTACTGTACCAAGAAACTGCCATAGATCCGATACTGAAAATCCCTCCTGACTTGCTCTTTCTGTCTGTTGGGCTTCCTACCCAATGTGCATCCATGAAGCCATGCAACTTCACCTCATTCGTCTATCTATACCATAAACCATACTCAGATGTGCCCCTGAGATATCTCAGGACATGCTTGCCTTCCTTCCAAAATAGCTTGGTAGGCTTAACCATCGTTTGTGAACGCTGGTTCACCGCATAGCATATGTCTGGTCTTGTATTGACTAAATACATGAGCGAACCCACCAACTGTCGATAAACAGTGGCATCCACTACCTCTGCCGATGTAGCATCCTCTTTCTTCCAATTTCTTGGAAGAGGAGTGTCGATAGGCTTGCAACCTTACATGTGAAACTTCTCTAGTATCTCCTGGACATACTTGCCTTGAGACACAAATAGTTCACCTTCCCGCTGCCATATTTCCAATCTAAGGAAATAATGAAGGAGGCCCAAATCCTTCATCTCAAATTCCTTTGCAAGATTTTCCTTGCATGACTGTATCAATTGCTCATCACCTGTTAGTATTAAATCATCAACATAAATTACAATGATTAAAAGCTTACCCTCCACCACAATCTGGTATAGGTTTGCATCTCCCTCACTCTTGGTGAAGCCAACTCCAGTGAAACAGCCGTTGATTCGAGTGTACCAAGTATGGGGTGCTTGTTTCAGCGCATAAAATGCTCTTTTGAGCCTGCACACATGCGACTCGCTGCTGAAGATCTCAAATCCTTCAGGCTGCTCAATGTACACCTTTTCCTCAATGATCCCATTAAGTAACACAGTCTTCACATCCATCTGATGAATGTGCCAACCCATCTACGCTGAGAGAGCAAGGATGGTCCGTATGGAAGAATACTGTGCAACATGTGCAAAGGTTTCTTCATAGTCAATCCCCTCAATCTGTGAGAAGCCCTGAGAAACAAATCTTGCCTTATAATTCTCGACGCTCCCATTAGCAGCTTGATTTACCTTGTAGATCCATCTTGATCCTACAACTAATTTTCCCATCGGCCTTGGAATAATCTCCCAAGCACTGTTTTTGACAATGGAGTCATACTCCTCCACCATGACATCTACCCATGTGGGCTCCTGCACTTCTTCTTCAAAAGAAGATGGCTCTGTCACAATACACTTGCTCATAAGAGCCATGTATCCAGTATATCGGTCAGGTGACTGTCTCTGTCTGCGCTGTGATGTAGGGACTCCTACATTCTGTGCCACATCAAGCTTCAGTCTCTCAGCTTCTGTGGTATGCTTTCTGCCTTGTCTGATGTTTGGTTCTGCATGAGTATACTCCACTCCATGAATCTCCTCCTGTGGCTGATCCACATCTAGAGGCTCATCTTAGGGAACAAGAAGCTCCTCCTTCTCATGCAAGTGTAGCTCCCTCTCAAGCGACAACTCCATGGCTTTCACCTCATTGAATTTTATATCCCGTCGCACAACAGTAATCTGACTGTTTAGAAAATACACACGATAGTTATGGGGTGTTTCTGTGTACCCCACAAATATCCCAACTTCTGCAATCGGCTCCAACGTCTTCCTAGCGTCCTTTGTCACATGAATGTAAACAGGTGAGCCAAAAATCTTCAAATGAGAAATATCAAGCTTCTTACGAGTAAAAGTTTCTTCAGGTGTACTCATGCCAAGTACCCTATGAAGACAACAGTTTTTCACATAAACCACAGTGTTGCATGCTTCCACCCACAAGTGCATCGGTAGGCCCTGGTCATGCAGCATTGCTCGTGCAGCACCCACGATCATTCTGTTCTTTCTCTCCATGACCCCATTCTGATGTGGGTTATGAGGCGATATGAATTCTCTTCGAATTACTTATTTGCTACAGAAGTCTTTGAATTCGCCTGAGATGTATTCACCACCATTATCGCTCCGTAGAGCTTTCACTTGCTTCCCCAACTCCTTCTCCACCAATGCCTTAAACTCACAGAACTTTGAGAATGTTTCACTCTTCTTCTACATGAAGAAGATCCAGCATGTACAAGAATAATCATCAATAAGTATAACATAATACCTGTGTTTTGCTGTTGAAGCAACCGAGAAAGGTCCACACACGTCTGTGTGAATTCTCTCCAGGATCACCGAAGCATGATTCTCCTTCTCAGGAAAGGTGGTCTTCACAAAATTACCCATAGTACATCCCTTGCACTGATCTGAATGCGCAATAGTACCCTTAGGAAGTCTAGTATAAATTTGCTGCAAAATATTCAAGGCGCCATGGTGAAGATGGCCCAATCTCCTGTGCCATAATTCGCCCTCATCCCATCTCACCACTTATTCTGCTTTGCCCACCATTGCAGCGCAACCATCTACCTCCAGCTTGTAGAGATTCTTAATTCGAACCCCTATATTCTTGGTTTGAATCGTTTTTTTATGTCGAAGGAAGGCTTTTCCCTCATTGAAAACAACATCATAACCCTTGTCTTCCAGCATTGCGACTGAGACCAAGTTCTTCTTTAGACCTGGAACATGCATAACATTCTTCAATAAGAAAGGATTACCGGATTTCCTTTCAAAGGTAATGGTCCCAATGCCAGTCGCACTATACCAACCATCGTCGCCCATCTCTATATGCATCTGGAGGTCCTTCTCCTCCAAGTCACTAAACAACTCTTTGTCTCCCGTCATATGGAAAGGTGCACCACTATCAAGATACCACACCGATCCCATGCAAGCTTGAAATCAAGCAAGCGATCAAGGAGAAATCAAGCTCAAATTACGAGGCTAAGGCCTCTCCAGCTGCAGATCCAGTAGCCTACTTTTTCTTCTTCTTCTGTGGATAGTTAGTTGCGAAATGTCCATGCTCGTGACAGTGAAAACACTTCACTTTGGACAAATCCTGCTTCTTTCCTTTAGCACCGGATTTTGAAGGATTTTTCTTCCCCTTCCATTTCCTTGCTTTGGCAGCCAAAGCACAATTCTCTTCATCTTCATTCTTTGATGAAGATCCATCCCTGGTACCCCGCCTTATCTCCTCCTGCACAAGATCTGACCAAAGTCGCTCCCATCCTGGCAGTTTCTCCCGTCCATTGACAGAGTCTTCGTAGCTATGCTAACTCTTCGGAAGCCCAAGGAGAGCCAAGCTCATCAAGTCTTCTTCATAAACAGTAACCCCCACACTTCCCAGTTCATCCTTGTAGTGGACAAACTTCGTGAGGTATTTTGGAATACTATCGCCTTTCTCCATTTTTATTTTTCTAAGCTTTTATTTAAGCGCCAGCTTCCTCTGGTCACTTCTGCTTTGGAACAAGTCTATCGAAGCCTTCCACATTAAGAATAGAGTGGATTTCCCGTGAAGGCTGGATACAATATGGTCCTTCACACCTTCCAACATAATCCTTCTCGTCTTTGCTGTCTTCTTTTGCCATGCATCAAGTAATGCAGCATCGCTAGATCCCGACTTAGGAACATTGCTATCAATGAACTCCTTCAGTCCATTATCCTCCAGCACTGCCTCCATCCTGTCCTTCCAGGATATGTAATTCGAGCTCCCATCAAGGACATACTCCAATCTCAATCCGTTGAAAGACATTTCAATGTATACTCGATTTCTGCACCAAGAATCTTCTGTAGCAAATTTGAATTGTCCACCAGCACAAACTCACTTCACAATTGCAATCTTCAATCAACAATGCTCTGATACCATGTAGAAATTATATGCACTAAGAATGCATATGTCCTAGATCCCCCTGATCTCACACTATTTAACTTTATGCAAGATACTGAATCTATTCCACTTGTTAATCTTTTGCGGAAAAATTAATTGCACACACATGTGAAGCATAAGCAAAAATAATTAATCGCACATAACACAGTTTTTAATCGGGAAAGCCTAAAGCTGAAAATCCCAAATATATATTATGTAACATGGAGATCATATGAAAATCTCATAGAAATATTATCACAAGCCCTCAGTGTAGTACAATCATCATACACTAATCAGGACCAATCTTGCAAATCCATGCACCGATCTTTTCCTCCTGCTAGCCTGCCTCCACTGTGCAATCCCTGCTAAAGAATAGCTCTGAATGAATTCGAATTACCCTTGCCTTGATTGTGAAATCCTCATTGGCAACTCCAATGTGTGTGTGATGCAATCAATGCATCACTATAGTCACAACAGATAGTCTATCTTGCCCTTTCACCTATCTCTCCACTGGGTCTCCACTGAAACTGCCATGCACTATAGTTAACTGTTGTATTTGTTCGGTTGATTAATGAGTTATTATTTGTGAATTAATTAACTAATTAATTCACTCCACTCTCACTAGTGTATCATTCAGTTAGACTAGATACAACTAGCTCAACTGAGTCTAACTGAGTTAAACTGAATACAACTACATAACTACTTCTTCCAACTGTGTCATAACTCTGCCACTTGAGTTCTAACTGAGTCCTCCATGCATTAGCTCCAGTAAACCCTTGGGAATTGCGTAATTCCCTCAGTCCATTGATGTGCCACATCTGTGCACTGAAACAAAGTGCTCCAAGAGAATAAGTTGCTGTTTAGTGTCTGATTATTATTAAGAGCTAATAATAATCGACATGCATCTATTTTTAGATCGACGATCTATAAATAGACTTCGCCCAATATTCTAAAAATAGAATTTCATCTATTTTTCCAACTTGATCAACCATCCACAAACAACATCCTGCAACTTCTGAAATATGATCACCATGTCTAAAAATAGACATAGTCTAAAAATAGACTTGTGCCAAAAATAGCCTGTGGGCCCACTTAGTGAAGACAACTCTTTTCACTAAGCCCATCATCTTGTTGAATCTCAACATTTTTGAGCACTGCGTTTTGAAGAAGTCTAGTGTAATCCCTCTGATAGAGGAATATCAACTTTTGTAATAGTTTTCCAGTTAATCAAATAGAACTAGAGTTTGTGTAATCTCTGTCTATCAGTGAGCAATGTTTTTTTGAATCTCTGTGTTGTAGAGGAGACTCTTTATTCTCCTTATTTGTTTGGAATAAATCAAAAATTCCAACATGGTATTGGAGCTAGTCCAGGCTCTTTGAAGGTGTCAAAGAAGATGAAGGAAGGATATTTTGTTGCAGCAGTTTCTCCAGCAGTGTGAAGGCTCAGCTAAAATCCAAGGTATTTCTCAAAATAGAGTTTGTGTTAATGTTTCAAAACAATTAGTTTATTTAAAAATCATAATCAAGATTTATAACATAGTTCAGTATGCTAGCAATGTCTAAGCTTGCATAGCATAAGTATTGGAAATAATCAGCTCCCACAGTTCAATGGGAAGAAATATGATTATTGGGCAATCACCATGAGAGCCTGTTTGCCTCTCAAGACTTATGGGAGCTTGTTGAAGATGGTTTTGAAGAACCAGTAGATGAAAAAGAGTTTAATGCCTTGACACAGGCAAAGAAGGATTTGTTGAAGAGCAATAGGAAGAAGGACTCAAAAGCCCTCTTATATCTCTACCAAGTAGTACATGAGAGTGTGTTTCCAAGGATAGTAGCAGCTAAGAGGTCCAAGGATGCATGGGATACTCTCAAGACAAACTATCAAGGTATGGAGAAGGTGAAGACAACAAAACTACAATTGCTGAGGAGAGATTTTGAAACTCTCTGCATGAAAGAGTCTGATAACATAGACTAATTCTTCACACATGTGATTGGGATGGTCACACAGATAACATCTCATGGAGAAACACTTGAAAAAAGAAGGTTAGTGGAGAAAGGTTTCAGGAGATTACCCTCAAGGTTTGATGTTATAGTCACAACCATTGAAGAGACAAAGGATCTCTCAAATTTTTCAGTTGATGAGCTTCATGCATCACTGATGACACATGAACAAATATTGGGTAGAAATGAAAACTCATCTTTGGAGCATGCCTTCAAGACCCAAATGTTCTTTGGAAGAGGAAGAGGTCAAGGAAGAGGAAACAAAAGAGGAAAAGGTAGAGGCAGAAGCCAAAATAGAGGAGGAAGAAACAGCCCTGCAAATACTCAAGGAAGGGGCAGTAATCAAAATCAGAACCAAGGCTAAGGCAGCAGTTAGCATGGTGGACAAAATCAAGCACATGGAAAAAGGTATGATAAATCCCAAGTCCAATGTCATTACTATAAAAAGTATGGCCATTATGCCAATGAATGTAGGAAGAAGCAAAATGACATGGGTAATAGACCCAGTGCCAATTTTACTAGAGAAAATATCAACCAAGATAAATTGTTTTTAGCATGTAATATGGCTGAGGAAAAGAATGAAGATTTATGGTTTCTAGATTCAGGATGTAGTAACCATATGACTGGAAAAATTGCCATGTTTTCCATGTTAGATGAAAATGTGATGTCTCAAGTCACATTTGGGAGAGACAGTAAGGTATCTGTCACAGGAAAAGGCATAGTAAATGTCTTGACAAAGAAAGGAGAAAAGAAGAGCATATCTGATGTATATTATGTACCAGGTATGAAATGTAATTTTTTAAGCATTGGGCAGCTCATTCAAAAGGGCTACAATTTTTTCTTCGAAGATGATGTATGCACCATCATGGATAAACCACCAAGCAAGCAATGTATTGCTGAAGTGAAGATGACAAGGACCAGAATGTTCCCTCTCAAGATGAGGGCAGATTTGAAGAAAGGAGAAGAAATGGCAGCAGTGACACAAGAGACTTTCCAAAGAGAAGAAAATGATGAAAACTGGTTATGGCATTTGAGATTTGGACATCTCAACTTTGGAGGTCTTAATTTGCTACATAGGAAAGGAATGGTAAGGGGATTACCATTGATTGAGAAACTGGACAACTTATGTGAAGGCTGTATCTTGGGTAAACAACATAGAGAAAGTTTTCCATCAAGAAAAAGCATAAGGGCAAAGGCACCCTTAGAAATTGTCCATTCAGATTTATGTGGACCAATGCAAACACCATCACTTGCAAGCAACCATTATGTGCTGACTTTTATTGATGATTACACAAGAAAAACTTGGGTTTATTTATTGAAATACAAAAGTGAAGTGTTTGAAAATTTCTACAATTTTAAGGCACTTGTTCAGAACCAAAGTGGGAAGCATATGAAGGTCTTAAGGACTGATAGAGGAGGTGAGTATATCTCTAAATAATTTATGCGTTTTTGTAGAGAAAATGGCATACACAAGCAATTTACAACAAGGTATACACCGCAGCAAAATGGAGTTGCTGAAAGGAAGAATAGAACAATCATGGATATGGTAGGAAGTATGCTGAAGGAAAAAAAATTGTCAAATGAATATTGGGCTGAAGCTGTACATTGTGTAGCATATGTACTAAATAGATGCCCAACAAAAGCAGTGACGAATAGAGTTCCGGAAGAGGCATGGAGTGGCATAAAACAAGGTGTCACCCACATGAAAGTTTTTGGTTGTGTGGCTTATGCATACATTCCAGATCAACTAAGAAAGAAGTTGGGCAGCAAGGGGGAGAAGTGTATTTTATTGGGTACAGTGAGGAATACAAAGCTTATAGGTTGTATAACCCATCCACCAAGAAATTTATTATGAGCAGAGATGTTCAGTTTATTGAAGAAGAAGCTTGGAATGGAAGCATTGAGAAAACAGTCAATGTAAAGAATTGTTTGTCTCATGATGAAAATGAGGATGATATGGCTGAAATACATCCATAATTAGCACCACTACCTCCACCAACACAAGGACAGCAAGGGACACCACAAGCTAGAGTAAGAACACCCTTGAGAATAAATGAGAGTGCTTCTCCAAGCACACCACAAGGAGCAGATTTGAGTGCCTCTTCAAGCACATGTACACCAAATGAAAGAGGAACCAGATTCATAAATTTAAGTGACATTTATGAGCAAGAGGCAGGAAATTAATGTATGAACTCTTTATTTGATTTATATTTTTATGTAGATGATCCTATTCATTTTGAGGAAGCTATAAAAGATAAAAAATGGATAGATGCTATGGATGAAGAAATGAAGGCCATAGAGAAAATTAAAACATGGGATTTGGTTGAACTCCTAAAAGGTAAAGAAGTCATTGGAGTTAAATGGGTATATAAAACCAAAAACAATGCTGAAGGTAAGATTGAAAGACACAAGGCCAGACTTGTTGTCAAAGGTTATAAGCAGCAACATGGAAGAGACTATGAAGAAAATTTTGCACCGGTTGCAAGAATGGAAACAATGAGAGCAGTGTTGTCTATAGTAGCACAACACAAATGGAAAGTTTACCAAATGGATGTAAAATCATCTTTCCTAAATGGAGTTTTAATGGAAGAGGTTTATGTTGAACAACCTCTAGGCTATGAGAAAAAGGGCCAAGAGCATAAAGTTTGCAGATTGAAGAAAGCTCTTTATGGGTTGAAACAAGTATCAAGAGCATGGTACAGTACCATGCTCTACTGAAGAATGGGTTTGAAGAATGTGAAGGTGAACCCACATTATACATCAAGGAGATATATGATAAGATGTTGATTATTTTTTTATATGTTGACGATGTGATGTTTACAGGTAATGATGATTACCTCATTGAAAATTTTAAAACAGTCATGAAAGATGAATTTGAGATGACTGATATGGGATTGCTAAAATACTTCTTAGGAATAGTAGAGAAAAATGAAAACAAATTTTTATCTCTCAAGCTAAATATGTAAATGAATTTTTGGAAATATTTAACATGTAGGATTGCAAGGCAGCAATTACTCCCACAGTGATGGGATTGAAACTCAGCCAAGAGGACAGTAGCAAGGATTTTGATCCTAGTTTGTACAAGAGCATAGTTGGCAGCCTTATGTATTTGACTGCAACTAGGCCTGATATTATGCATGTTGTTAGTTTGATTTCCAGATTCATGGAGAGGCCAAAAGAAGCACATTGGCAAGCAGCAAAAGAATTATGAGGTATGTAAAAGGAACAAAGAGATATGGTATTTTGTATACTACTTCAGAAAATTCTAAGTTGATTGGATACACTGACAGTGATTGGGCTAGAAGTGTAGATGACCGGAAAATTACATCTGGTTATGTTTTTCATATGGGTTCAGGAGCTATTTCATGGGCTTCTAAAAAACAGCCTATTGTAGCATTATCTACAGCAGAGGTAGAGTATGTGGAAGCTAAAGCAGCAGCATGTCAAGCAGTATGGATGAGAAGAATGTTGAGGAGTTTATGTCAAGAACAGGTAAAAGGCACAGTGATTTATTGTGACAATAGCTCAGCTATATAATTTTCAAAGAATTATGTGTTTCATAAAAGAACAAAACACATAGATGCCAAGTTTCACTACATCAAGGAGCTAGTGAACAATATAGAAATAATTTTGAAACATTGCAGAACTCAGGAGCAGTTCTTTGATATATTGGCAAAGCCATTGGGGCAGAAATTTTTTTGAATATCTGAGAAAATGCATGGGTATGACAGATAACCCAGCAGTTGAACTTAAGGGGGAGTGTTGAAATGTTAATTTCAACTGCAGGAATGTACATCTGCAACAGAGGTTGTGCAAAAGCAATTTACTGCTCTGCAACAATCGCTTTCTAATTTTGTTTTCATGATTTCTAACAACAGCCTCTTTCTATTTTGATGAATGGTTCATTCGGGCTTTAAAACCCTTACAGTTTTTTTTTGGAAACATATTTTTTTTGTACGCGGAAAAGTTTTTGATTTGAATGGGCCACGTCATAGTGGACCTCATTTGTCAGCAAAGAAACCACGTCTCCACCGCCATCCAATGAAGTTGTTATCGCGCTCATTAGAGCCTCCACACCATAGAATGAAGACGGTCCTACTGCCAGCAAAGCCAAAGCCACGTGGACCAATCAGATTTTTTCACGTAAGTTTGGTGCCTACGTCAGCACAACCAAAACCGGCACCAAAGCGGTTATAAACCCAACTTCATAAGTTTTCACGTAACAATTTAGCCTGACGTCATCATCAACTTTTGTTACGTGAATATTTTATTAAATATGGCTCAGTTTTGGTTTGAAATCTGATGGGGCCCAGCCCTGGCCAATCTGATTTCATTCACGCAGAGTTTGGGAGAGCTGACGTCACAAGGATTTGTGACGTGAATTTCCATTGCAATGTGGTTTAATGAGTTTGAAGTCCGGCGGGTCCACCATATCAATGTTAATGCTTTGTATTGACTTCGCATCTGAGGAAAGGTCTTCGACCTGTTTTGTTGTGTTTCATTTGAAAAAGCTGATGCGATGGGAATATGCTCAACATATATATTATAAACTTTCCAAAAGTTTATAATATACATATAAGTCAATAGTTTTGTTTTACGTTATAAAACTTCGCTTGATAAAAGTCTTTTGACTTTGGCTTTGTAATGTTTATATACGGATATAAATATATATTATAAACTATTTAGTTTATAATATATATGTTCTATAGTTTGTTTTTATGCAGTACAATATATAAAAGAAAAGTCTGTTGGCTTATTTGTAAGAAGAGAGACAACAAAGTGTATTGCTGTGTAGTGTGAGCCCGAAGGCTTATTTTTAAGAAAACAGAAGAGACATAAAGAGTTTTTGAGCACTTCGTTCTGAAGCAGTCTAGTGTAATCCCTCTGATAGAGGAAGATCAAATTTTGTAATGGTTTTTCAGTTAATCAAATAGAACTAGAGTTTGTGTAATCTCAGTCTATCAGTGAGCAATTTTTTTTTGAATCTCTGTGTTGTAGAGGAGACTCTTTATTCTCCTTATTTGTTTGGAATAAATCAGAAATTCCAGCAAGTTTTCCGGTTTGGGAGATGAATTTGTGTTGGGCAGAGAAAAATGGTGTTGGATTCCATGACGCCTAGCCCGGGCCAGGTCATTGGGTGCGCAGCAGGGCAGTCGCCTGAGCATGCTTGGGTTGAAGAGAAAATGGAGTGTTGGATTGTCCATGGGGTCCACTAACGTGTGAAATTGGGAGGCTATTTCAACTTCTTGCCTTAAGTGTAGCCTCAAGGAATGATACATTTGTGGATGCTTCGGAGTTTGTGTTTGCTATTGAGGGTAAGATCTTTCCTATATGTTTTCATACTCGCTCTTGGAATTAGGGTGGCCAATTGGAGTATAATTAGGCTTGCTTGTGGATTATGGATCTTTCTTGTAAATGATTGTTACATCAGTAGAAGGGAAGGTGTTGTCCTAGGATTCACTTCGCCTCCTCGGGGCTGGTTGCTAGCTTCAGGTAAAAAGTTTGGGTTTGTTTTCTATGAATCTAGGTGGTAGAAGTATTTTCAATTACAAGTTTGGGAGGTGGAGGAAGGACTCTACCTTTGTCTACGTGTATGGTTATTGGTTGGTGCTCTACTCTCTTCAAATGGTAGGGAAAATTTTAAGGATGGAAAATTATCTTGAAGTTTAAACATTGGTGAATCTCACTAGTCCCTAATATGCAAACTATAAAATGTTTATTGATGTGTTTGTAAAACTATTCAAATTTATAGTGGTTTTATATAATGTTCATTATTTTTAAGGTAAAATAAATTTATATTGTGAAATTTGAGCGAATCATTTTTATAGAAAATAGAAATTGGTGATTTTTTTTTTTTGGAAAAATCATTGAAAATTAGCCCACTTGTGAATATTAGCCCCTAAAATTTTCCATATTTCTCGTATGCGATTTTGGATATTGTGTTTCTTGTGGGTACTGGGATTTGTTTTTTTGTGCCTCCCCTCTCCGTTGGAAGTTTCGTCATGTTAAATTCAGTATGTCACACCAACAAGGGCGGCCCCATCGTGGGGGAGGAAATCGTCTTCGAGTCGGGTGGCCAGAATCTGAAAGCAGTTCATCCTTGGACACTTCTAACAACTGGGAGACTGAAGAAGTTGTCATCTTCTCTCCAACTCACTCCCCAGGTCATGTTGTGGCCCCTACCACCTTAGATTCCATTGTTGATCAACTTCAAAATATCCAAATATAAATGGATACTCTACGGGAACATCACTATGATGATCACAATGAGTTGGTGGCCTACATCAATGATATCCATTACAGCCATAAAAAAATCCTGGAACAAATGGACAACCTTCGGCACCTCCATTGCCGCACCAACGACCACCTTCGCAACCTCGAAGCAAGGGGGGAGCACATTTATTTTCATATGCATGAACATGTTGGTTATTTTGCAGCCCCCTGTAATGCCCCCAATCCCCCTCCTTAATATGCCACCATCACTTATGGTTATCTTTTTGCTCTCTTTTATTATGCTAAGGCTACAATTCCTATCAGAAATAATGTATGCCACTTGTTGCCTATCATTTCCTTCAAGTCCTAATCTCAACAAGTCTAGTCGGAATGAGAAAAATTGGATTTTTGAGATGATTTTTACACCTACTACTTTTTTGAACATCTAATGAAAATCAAAGAAACTTTGATTAAAAAAAAAATTCAAGAGGATTGTTCACATCGTCGGTTGTTGCACTAACAATTTCGAATCTGGAACAACCAATGGTATGCATATCATAGTGCTTTGACGAAGAGGAATGATTATGTGT
Organism: Pinus albicaulis; assembly: GCA_034641835.2. Taxonomy (NCBI): domain Eukaryota; kingdom Viridiplantae; phylum Streptophyta; class Pinopsida; order Pinales; family Pinaceae; genus Pinus; species Pinus albicaulis. Next base: position 1,186,481,030 of record CM076578.1, on the reverse strand, counting down.
CCATACATGGAATAATTGCTATGAAAAGAACGCTCACAGTGACCTTTAAGACATAGTTACCAAATTTGTTAAAATTGGTAAAAATACTCTGAATATTCGCCAGTTCATTCGAATCGACAAAATTATTCGTAAACGATCAGGTTCATTTTATGGTAAAAATGATTATATCCGCGGGAGCTCTCAAAGTATTTTATAAAGTATTCTCTTTCCCTAAATTGTTAAAAAACATTAAATAATTGTTGTTTAAACATCAAAGGATTGTTTTTTATATTTCTCAACTTATACGAAGGCAACAGTTAGCAGGGCAACCCAAGTGTTATGCAGGAAAATCCTCTCCGCGAACAAAGACGATCATCTTGAACTTTGCAACAAGAAACAATGAAATTGGCATCCAAAAGTAACATGACAACACCTACACTAGTGATGGGTCCTAGCGATACATTAGTGTGAAATTCAATTTATTTAATAAATTGGATATGTGTCAAATTTAATTATCCCTTAATTAAATTGGACAATAAAATGTAATCTTATCTCATGATCACTTGTAATAGTTATCTGCGTGTGATAAACTCAGTTAGCTCATGTATTTCGAGTTGAGGGTGGTTGGTGAGGCGTGTAGGGTAATTCTATTAGTTATGGAGTTCGAATTGCAGTTGGTGCATTAGTTTAATGCATGAGTAATCAGTTAACTCAGTTAGGTGAGTTAGATTCAATTGAATTAGTTGTAATTGTTTGTTGCACTAGTGAGAGATAAAGTGAATTAAATATTATTTAATTCACATTAATTAGTGATATTCCATGCAATTGATGATTTACTATTAATAGCTACACAAATGTGAGTTCCAGTGGAGACCCGGTTGATACAAAGGTTAAAGGGAAGTTAACTATCAGTTGTGATATTAGCAGACTTCCTAGATGCAGTTAAAACCCCACAGGATGCCCATGATACTCAACGCAGTTGATAAAGGCTGAAATTCCTAAGGAATAGGGATTGCATTCCTCATGAATTACGTGAGCAAGACAAGCTGAAGATAGGCTGAGAATTGGCTAAGTGTTGGCCCGATTTTGTCTGGATCAATGTGAGACAATAGGAAGATTGTAGGAGACTCCTGTGAGAAGAGTGAATTGTAAATGTTTCATGATTCCTTGTTGAATAAACAATAGAATATAGAGGGGTTTTGAGCAGCAAGCTTTACCCGGGAAATTATCTGTATTATGGTTTGATTTGTTTCTTTATTTACTTGTTGTGATTGGCGATCGTGTTTATTTTCCGCAATTGATTTTTAGAAGGATTCAATATCTAGCTTTAGTACATTGCTTGATCGGATTGAATCCATTGATATACATATGTTTGAGTATCAGAGCACATGAAATAACTATAGTGGAGAATAAATTGAGTTTGTGACTGAATAGAATTCGAATTTTCAAAAGTATTCTTTGTGCGACAGACAAATCAGGATCGAAATGGCTTTCAATGGTTTGATATTGGAGTATGCACTCGAGGAAAGCTCTAACTATATTGTGTGGAAAGAAAATATGGAGGTAGTACTAAAGGAAATTGGGTTGAAAGAATTCATTGATAATGACATTCTCAAACCCGCTGCAGCAGATGCTGCAAATCTTGATGCTTGGCAAAAGAAGGTTCCAAGGGCGAGGAGGATCTTATTGGAGGGAGTACGAGACAACATTGTCTCAAGTCTCTATGTCAAAGAAACACCATATTCAATGTGGAAAGCTTTGACAGATCTATTTCAAAGCAGTAGTGATCATGGAAAATTGGCACTGATGGACAAGCTCAAGAAAATAAAAATGTAGAAAGGTGACACTATTCTGATATATTTAACAAAGTTTGTCCAATGTCGCAATGAGCTTGGGAGCATCGGAATTACTGTCGCGAATGATGACTTGGTGAGCCTAGCTCTTCTAGGCCTTCCCAAGAGTTGGCATAGCTATCAGGACTCTCTCAATGGGAGGGAGAAGCTACCAGATTGGGAACGAATTTTGTCGGATTTGGTGCAAGAATATGTTAGGCGGAATAATAGGGATGGATCTTCATATAAGGAAGATGATGAATAAAATTGTGCCTTGTTTGGAAAGGTGAAGAAGGGGAAGGGAAATAAATCCTATTCCAAATCTGAGACCGACGAACAAGGAAAGGAACACGACATGTCTAGAGTGAAGTGTTTTCACTGTCACAAGCATGGACATTATGCCACTAATTATCTACAAAATAATAACAATAAGGCTTCAGGATCTGCAAATGGTGAGGCTTTGGCCTTGCAATTTGAGCTTGACTTCTCGCTCATTGCATGCAGTCAAGTGCAATGGGATCGGTGCGGTACTTGGATAGTGGTGCATTATTTCACATGATGGGAGACAAAGAGCTTTTCAGTAGCTTGGAGGAGAAGGACCTCTTGATGCATATCGAAATGGGTGACGACAGGTAGTACAATGTTACTGGGATTGGTACAGTTACCTTCTAGAGACAGTCAGGTAAACCATTTCTATTAAAAGATGTAATGCATGTACCAGGCTTTAAGAAAAAATTGGTCTCAGTCGCAATGTTGGAGGATAGTGGCTATGATGTTATTTCCAGTGAAGAAAAAGCTTTCCTTCAACACAAAGAAACATGACAAGCCAAGAAGATTGGGATTCGTGTGAAGAATATCTATAAAATTGATGTAGATGGTTTCACAACATTGATGGGTAAAGTAGACAAAGTGGTGATCTAGGATGAGGGTGAGTTATGGCACGGGAGATTGAGTCATCTACACCACAGAGCTTTGAAGGTAATGCAATAGATTTATAAAGCACTTACAAAGGGTTACTCTTGTGAAGATAGACACATGCAAGGGATGTACCATGGGGAAGTGTGAGAAAGGCATGCAATTGTCCCTTTAGAGGGAGCTTGATTTGCATGCAGATGAGGAACTCTTGGTTCCAAAGAATGAATCTCAAGATGTGGAGCAGCCACATGTGAAGGATCATGGAGTGGTAGAAACCACTTAAGCGGAGAAATTTTGAGCCATATGGGCAGAGGGAGTGCATGCAGCTATACCTCTAGGTGTGAGGTGGGACGATGTGCAAAATTAATCCTAGGAAGAAATTTGGGCAGGGTTCATTGAGATGGTGCGTCTCATGGATCGAACCTGGCTACGAGGAGCCCACAATACAACAGTAGCATGATTAGTTAGATTGATGCAGTTATATGTCAAGATGACAGAAATCAGAGTGATAGTTGTCAGATACTAGAGCGCAGATTAGAGTTGGCAGTAGTGCAGAGTGCATAGATGCAGATGTCAACAACGCAGAGAATCCAATAGACATGTGCAGTAGGTACCAACAGTTAGAAGACTTTGATGACAGATGCATTATACTGATTTACTTGTTTGGAGGCTATTAAGTTTTATAAGTGTTGCATACAAAATTTGCAAGTGTGATAAACACTAGAGAAGTGTTGCATGTAAAAGATGCATGTGCGAGAAACACTAGTGAAGTGTTGCATGAAAAAGTTGCATGTGTGAGAAACACTAGAGAAGTGTTTCATGTCACATGAAAGATGTGCATGTGCGCATGCAAGGAAATTCCTTTCTTGCTGAGAGGGAGTGTTGAATTTTGCAATAAGAAATAGTGAAACTAGAATTCAGAAGCAACATGACAACACCTACACTAGTGTGGGACCACAGGTCATGTAGTGATGGGTCCTAGCGATACATTAGTGTGAAATACAATTTATTTAATAAATTGGATATATTTCAAATTTAATTATCCCTTAATTAAATTGGATATCTGTCAAATTTAATTATTCCTTAATTAAATTGGACATTAAAATGTGATCTTATCTCATGATCACTTGTAATAGTTTACTAAGTGTGATAAAATCAGTTAGCTCATGTATTTCGAGTTGATGGTGGTTGGTGAGGTATGGAGAGTAATTCTATTAGTTGTGGAGTTTGAAATGTAGTTAGTGAATTAGGTTAATGCATGAGTAATCAGTTAACTCAGTCAGGTGAGTTAGAGTTAGTTGAATTAGTTCTAACTGTTTGTTGCACTAGTGAGAGATCAAGTGAATTAAATATTATTTAATTCACAATCAGTGATCTGCCATGAAACTGATGATTTACTATTAATAGCTACATGCATGTCAGTTCCAATGGGGACCCAGTTGAGACAAAGGTTAAAGGGAAGTTAACTGTCAGTTTGATATTAGCAGACTGCCCAGATGTAGTTAAAACACCACAGGATGCCCATGATACTTAGCGCAGTTGGGAAAGGCTAAAATTCCTAAGGAATAAGGATTGCATTCCTCATGAATTGTGGGAGAAAGGTAGGCTGAAGACAGGCTGAGAATTGGCTAAGTGTTGGCTTGATTTTGTCTGGATCAATGTGAGACGATTTACAGATTGCAGGAGAATCTTGTGATAAGAGTTCATTGTAATTGTTTCATGATTCCTTGTGGAATAAACAATAGAAGATAGAGGGGTTTTGAGTAGAAATATTTCCCCAGGAAATTATCTGTGTTGTGGTTTGTTTTGTTTCTTTATTTAGTTGTTGTGATTGGCGATCGTGAATTAGGGAAATTTTGAGGTCCAAAATGGGCCTCCTAAGGAAATTATAAAATAATAGTGGAAAAAATAAAATAATATTTGATTACATCATCAAATTTTAGAGGCAAAAAAAAAAACTACTATTTCAACTCATATTTTCAACTTATCTCCCTATGGGTTTACTAAAATTTCGAGTGGAAACACTTGTTGGATGCAGAATTTGATTCCTCATCCAATGGGTACGCATGGTGCATTCTTTCAATGGACCCTGCTACATGAAAAATGATAAATACATGAAAATGAAATTGTAGTCATGTTTTTCATGTATTTCTCATTTTGTGTGTAGCAGGGTCCATCAAAAGTATGCAACATGGCTACTCCTTGGATGAGGAATCAAATTTTCCATCTAATGAGTACTCTTGCTCGAAATGCAAGTAAACATTTAGGGAGATAAGTTGAAAATACGAGTTGAAAAAGTAGTTTTATTATTTTATTATTTTTTAATATTTTAAATTTTTTACTCCAAAAATGGTGAATCATCACCCATGGTTGACATCATCATCTTGAATCTTATTGGTTCTTATAAAGTTTATTTTGGTTGTACATTTTTCTTAGGAGGCCCATTTTAGACCTCAAAATTCCCCTAATGTTTATTTTCCACAATTGATTTGTAGAAGGATTCAGAACCTAGCTTTAGTACATTGTTTGATCGGATTGAATCCATTGATATACATATGTTTGTATAATTTCTACATATCCCTCTAGCCCTAAGATGGGTTTAGTAAAAACATGGAACAATCTAATGCCTACTTTTCTATATTGTAAATGGACATGGATCGTATATAAATGACCTACCACGATCTCATGCTCCTCCTCACTCGAGTCCTTTGATCCTTTTCTCTTCTTGGTCAGATCCTCACTGTCACTAGTGCTTAGTTACCTACACAAGATATCAAACAACACAAAATGTGAAAGCACAACATTTATTTCACATAAACAATCTATCTAGTAAATCAAGTAATACTAGAAATTAAATCATGCATTATAGGCAAGAGTGGAAAGTAAGAATTAGTTGTATCATATTAATATAAGAGGGGGAGTTACAACCTATGCCTTGATGTCACAACTCTCCTTCAACGAGTCCGGATCTAGCCACGTCTCCAAAGTGCTCGTTTCAACTCTATAGGAAAAGGCCAAAGGTCTCAACTCTCATTCAATGCTGGTAGCAACAATTATCTCTCTGATGTTCTTCTATCTCTAATATAACTAGTATAGGTATGGGAGGATGTCCATTTTATAGTGGGGAGAGGGAAAAAGGAGCCATATAAGGTGGGTAAATGGTTTATCTCCTTGGGTGGTTCCTCTTTTGTGGGAACAAGAAGCCCAAAGGGAAAAGCTCGACCTTGTCCCCATGAAGAAACAACCAGCTCTCCTCCCACGAAGCTTCTAGATCTCAAAGCTTCATTTCCATTTGAAAACACCTTCTAGAAGTGGATCGGTGCAGGTATGACCTCCATTCTAGTGCTGATCGGAGCTGCTCCAGTCTTAATATGATGCATCAATGCGAGTGAGACAAGAAAAGGGCACACTGTTTTGGAAATACTGAGAGGGGGGGGTGAATCAGTATTCCTTTCAATTAGAGCATTAGTTAGTCTTCAATTATTATCAGTTTTATGTACAATGATAGCAGCAAACAAGAGGAACACAAATGCACACAATTTTTAAGGTGGAAACCCACTCCGGGACAAAAACCACCTAATGCTTTTCTAATAATTCTTTAATATTCAACTCCAATTGAAAATAAAGCTCCAACTTCCTAGAATATAGAAAAGCATTCTTCTCCAGCTACCATTGGATGGACACTCCAATTCCTGAGATTCTTCAGTAGCAAATGAATAGATGCCCCAACACCCAATGAAATACAACTCACCCTAGCACCACCCTACCACCCTATAGAAGAATAAAATAAGAATGGACTCCCATACCAGGGAAAACGGTCCACTTTACAATGATATAGAATGATGCAGAAGAAGAAGATATACTAGAACATAACCCCAAATTTTACACAACCACCTAATGATGATCCTAGACCTCCCAACACTGCCTCTTCAACCCTTGGAAAATAGACACTAGTATAATTTGTACAATAATGTATTTACAATGACTAAGTACAATGATACCTTTACAATGATTGTATGCAATGCTGCCCACTTGAAAACTTCATGTGATGAACTTCTTGCTGCTGTTATGCACCTTGGTTGCTGCTCTTTTCATGCTACCCTCTGCTGCACCTTGCTTTGCTTTTCTACTATAGAAATTCTGGTCCTTTGCAATCCTTGACAACACATGATCTAGCTTTTTCTTGCCTTCTAGGAGCTTGATATTGAATCTGGTGTATCTATGTTATTTAAGATCCTCAATATCTAATTTTCGGTCTTGTAGTAGTTCTCTGAGTCGTCTTTCCAATTCCATAGGTCTGACCCAATTTGGAATCTTCCAGAGAGATTTATACCCAATTTCTCACAATGCCCTAATTATGGACTGTTTCAGCAGAGCACACTTGTACGACGTGCCACGTGTCACTGTTTCTTCATTTGGATATGAAATTGATAGAGATAAAACTACAGACTATGAAATATTTTCCACTTTTTATGGAATTCCAATCCGATACTCAGAGAGAGAGTTATGATGATTTTACCAAGGTCACTTCTTTGAGATGAATTTCAGGAGCCTGCAAAACCCTTACTTCCACAGATCATATCTCCAAAAATATTGTGCAACCTGATCTGAAATTTTTATTGTAGCTTCCTCAGGATTTCAGCTTCGCCTCATAAAAATTTCCGCTTCTGAACCTTCGTAGAAAAAAAGTTAGACCGAAAATTCCATGATGACCTGTTTCAGATGGTCGAATCCCTTGCATAAGGAGGAAATGAAGATCACAATTTATATGAATGCTTAAGTTCAGAGGGGCTTCAACAAGTGAACGTGGGAGGGATTTTAGGAGCTTAAAAAAATATTAATTATGACTTTTCGATGAGCCATGCCCCAACCCCATGGGGTTTTAGCCCACTAACTGGGGGTACAAACTTTAAACATGAATATCTCTCAAACCGTGAAGAATTACATGGCATGCCATATATCAACGGAAACATCTTGACAAGTAGAAACCATCAAAAGCATTATTGAACCATAATATATTAATTTTGTAGGTCAAAATTCCCATTCAATATTGGGTTAGCCCCTGGTGTTGCTTGAGTTGACATCAATGACAACCGCTGATCAACAATATCCCCCTTTGGCATTGATGGCAACACAAGTACTCCCCCTGCGATCATGACACCTCTTCCTACAACATTCTCTCCCCCTTTGACATCAATGGAAAAGGGTAGCTCCTCCTGAAACACAACCATCCTGTGGACCTATGCACACTTCCACTCGCGCTGACACACAACTGTCCTGCAAACCTATACACACTTCCACTCCCCCTTTATATTCTGAAAAATGAAAATCTAATGAGAACTTGGGAGAATCCCAAGCTTCTGGAAAAGATATTCCAATGCTGGCGAATATTTAATATGTGATTCTTTTTGTGCTGCTTGGAATCTTTCTACTTGTCCAACTGCTTGCTTAACATCTGGTTGGGATTCTGTTACATATAGAAGACTACTAGTCATATATCTATACAACCTTTGATCCATATTCTTAGATGAGTCATCTATGCTCAATTTGCAACCAAGTAAAGACATCTCAAAATCACTTTGCACCTTTGTAGAAAAATTCTTACTTAGTCGATCATCATTGCTACCAATTATTGTATCATCCTCTTTAGCTATTAGACATGATTTAGTTGCTTCATCTAGAACATATATGTCGTTTGGAGCTCGACTTGTTGTAGCCACAATTTCACCATACACGCCTTTCTTGATTTCACATTTTGTGGAGTTGAATAGTATTGTGTGTCCTTGATCACACATTTGTCCAACACTGAGTAGATTGTGATTCATGTTTTCAACCAATAGAACATTCTTGGCTAGAACATCTTTGCTTCCGAGAGTGATAGTACCTGAACCTATAACATTTGAAGATCCATCATTTCCAAAGGACACGGTTCCATCCTTCTTCTCTTTTAGAGATACAAATTTATTTCTATCTCTAGTCATATGCGTTGAGAAACCTCTATCAACATACCACACATATTTGTTCTTTTGAGCCTTGAGAGCGAGAGCACAATTATCATTCTTCTTCTTCTTCCATGTTCGTTCATTCTGTGGCTTCGAAGATTCTTCTGGAGGATTTTCAAGTCTGCAGTCTTTGGTTATGTGTCCAAAGTTTCGACATTTGTAACAATCAATATTATTTCTTAAATTTTCAAATCTATTGATGTTTCACTGAGCCCTGAGAGGTTCATATTTGACAGATATCCTAGAATTGTATTCGTTCCTAGGGTACGTGCGACATTCTACAATTTTATGACTAAATTTTCCACATGAATAACAGTAGCCATAAAAAATATGTTGGTACTTGGATGGAAATTTTTGTCGACGAATTGTCTTCCAAGGCTGTTCTTGCGAATCTTGTCCAATGAAGTCTACATGCATGTCAGATATCATAGGTTCATTGTATTTTGTTGTAGAAGGTCCTGCTTCTTCTTCTTTATAACCGATGCCAGTTTTGTCGTTGTAAGATCGTTGATTGTTGATGAGTTCTTCCAATGCCCTTGAGCTGTTGGCATAGTTTTGGATAGTTTTTCCTTTCTTCAATTCCTCACGCAGCGAGACTACTTCGGCTTCTAATTCTTCCCTTTCTTGGTTGCTTTCTTCCAACTTCTTTTGAAGTGACTCTTCAATGCATTTTTGTTCTTCAACTTCAATTTTGAGACCTTGAACTTGTTCTTCAAGAGTTTTGGAACGGATCTTCTCCGCCTTGAGATCTTTTATAAGCTTGATTGCTTCCTCATAAAATTCGCCTATGGTCCATCCTTCTTCTTCGTTGTTTGATACCTCTTGCTTATTGTGCTTGGCCATAAACAATACTCTCTCATTGGCTTCTTCTTCACTATCATTTTCTTCATCGGATGATGAGCTATCTTCTTTAGAGAGAAAGTTCCTTTTGGATCCTTGCTTGTTGAATTTCTTAAAGCCTTTCTTTCTTTTTGAGCTGCCATTACTTTTGTTTGGACATTTTGCTGCAAAATGCCCAACCTCATTACATATGAAACATATCAATGGAAGTTTACCTTTGAATTGTCCCTTACCAATTTGTAGTTTTCTCGTGAAGTAAGCATATTCTTCATCTGAAAGACCTTCTTCATCATCTCCCTTTTCTTCACACTTGCAGGTGCATGTCTTTTCAATTGAAGGTTGTTTATCCTTATTGGTTTTCTTAGACGCAACGAACACAATTTCTAGATGTGAAGTACCCTCTTCTTCATCAAGTCTCATTTCATATGCTATGAGAACTCCATGTAATTCATCTTTGCTGAGTTTGTCCAGATTTGCACTGTATTCTAAGACCGATACCTTTGGGTTGAATCTTCCTGGTAATGTTCTAAGAATATTCAGTATAATAGTCTTCTCGTTAACTGGCTCTCCCAATACTTCTAGAGTATTGGTTATTTCATCAATGTATTGAAAGTATGCAGCAATGTTGCAATCTTCTTTCATTCTAGGTTGCTCAAATTTTGCTCTATAGATTTGAAGCTTTTCTTCTTTGACATTTGAGTCACCTGCATATATATTCTCAAGCTTGTCCCATACATTTTTGGTGGTTTTACAACCCAAAACATTATGATAAGCAGATTCAATAAGTCCACTGATAATAATATTCTTTGCTTTTGCATCATTTACCAAATTATTCTTACCTTGTTCATCTGCGGTTGACGTAAATCCATTTTTAACAGTGTCTCATACTTCATAACCTTGTGCTAAGAGATAGACCTCCATTCTTCCTTTCCAAAGTGAATAATTATTTTCATTGAATAGAGGTACACCATTCTTGGTATGCTCCATGACCTCCTTCCAGCTGTTAAACTTCTATTGAAGGAACCAAGCTCTGATACCAATTGTTGGAAATACTGAGAGGGGGGGTGAATCAGTATTCCTTTCAATTAGAGCATTAGTTAATCTTCAATTATTATCAGTGTTTGTACAATGATAGCAGTAAACAAAAGGAACACAAATGCACACAGTTTTTAAGGTGGAAACCCACTCCGGGACAAAAACCACCTAATTATTTTCTAATAATTCTTTAATATTCAACTCCAATTGAAAATAAAGCTCCAACTTCCTAGAATCTAGAAAAGCATTCTTCTCCAGCTCCCACTGGATGGACGCTCCAATGCCTGAGATTCTTTAGTAGTCAACTAAACGGATGCCCCAACACCCAATGAGCTACAACTCACCCTAGCACCACCCTACCACCCTATAGAAGAATAAAAGAAGAATGGACTCCCGTACTAGGGAAAATTGTCCACTTTACAATGATATAGAATGATGAAGAAGAAGAAGATATACCAGACCATAACCCCAACTTTGACACAACCACCTAATGATGATCCTAGACCTCCCAACACTTCCTCTTCAACCCTTGGCATATAGACACTAGTAAAATTTTTACAATAATGTATTTACAATGACTAAGTACAATGATACCTTTACAATGATTGTATGCAATGCTGCCCACTTGAAGAATTCATATGATGAAATTCTTGCTAATATTATGACCTTGGTTTCTACTCTTCTCATGCTACCCTCTACTGCACCTTGCTTTTCTTTTTTGCCGTAGAAATTCTGGTCCTTTGCAATCCTTGACAACACATGATCTAGCTTTTTCTTGCCTTCTAGGAGCTCGATATTGAATATGGTGTATCTCTGTTATTTAAGATCCTCAATATATGATTTTCGGTCCTATAGTAGTCCTCTGAGTCATCTTTCCAATGCCATAGGTATGACCCAATTTTGATTCTTCAAGAGAGAGTTATACCCGATTTATTGCAATGCCCTAATTATGGACTGTTTCAGCAGAGCGCACTTGTACGGCGTGCCACGTGTCACTGTTTCTTAATTTGGATTGTAAATTGATAGATAACAAACTAAATACTGTGCACTACTTTCAAATTTTTACGGAATTCCAATCTGATACTTAGAGAGATTTTTATGATGATTTTACCAAGGTCACTTCTTTGAGATGAATTTCAGGAGCCTGCAAAAACCCTTACTTCCACAGATCATATCTCCAAAAATATTGTGCAACGTGATCTGAAATTTTTACTGCAACTTCCTTAGGATTTCGGCTTTTCCTCATAAAAATTTCAGCTTCTGAGCCTTCGTAGAAAAAACGTTAGAGCGAAAATTCCACCATGACCTGTTTCAGATGGCCGAATCCCTTGCATAAGGAGGAAATGAAGATCACAATTTATATGAATGCTTAAGTTGAGAGGGGCTTCAACAAGTGAAAGTGGGAGGGATTTTAGGAGCTTAAGAAAATATTAATTGTGAATTTTCAATGACCCATGCCCCAACCCCATGGGGTTTTAGCCCACTAACTGGGGGTACAAACTTTAAACATGAATATCTCTCAAACCGTGAAGAATTACATGGCGTGCCATATATCAACAGAAACATCTCGACAAGTAGAAACCATAAAAAGCATTATTGAACTAGAATATATTAATTTGATAGGTCAAAATTCCCATGCAATATTGGGTTAGCCCTTGGTGCTGCTTGGGTTGACATCAATGACAACCGCTGATCAACACATTGCTCCAAATTAACATGTTTTTAAGGAGCTACTCCAGGAATGATTAACAGATATTTTGTTTAGTATACTGTAAGGGATATAATGGCACATTTTCATGATGGAAAATAGATGTAGGGGTGATTATTGAAGGTGTTCCAAGATTCGAGAATAGGGAGTACAGGGACAGTGAAAAAATTGTTGTGTAACAGATGCCCCCTAAAGCATGAAGGTCGAACAAGAATGAGGGGTGAAATGCTTTATGAGTACATGCTAAGACCAAGATGTCGCCGTCAGAAAACCTGCGAGATCAAGCACATATAGAAATAAATTAAATCTCTAAGAGAAACACATGACAGGAGGTATGGACGTAGCCATCCGTAAAAGAGATCATGAAAAAGGATCTGTGGTATGGTCGCAACCATCCAGCAATAAAGAGGATCACAAATCTGGACACAGGTATGGTCGCAACCATCTAGATAAAAGAGTCATGTGTAGTCATGAATAATACATATCGTCTCGCAACCTAGACTTTATCAGGCAAAACCCAAGGCCTTGCGCTCCGTCACGACCCGAACAACTACAAATTTAGGCATGTGAATGAGTGAATTGAAGTCGAACATGCAAGAAAATCGCATGATTACCAGTCAATGATCTAAACTGTTAACAGGTGCGAGAGAGACCACCAATAATGACGATGGCCCTCAAGGTACTAGTAGTACAATCCATGAGATTCGAATAAGGATTTGACGTCGAACACTCGTGAAATCATCTGATCGAAGTCCAATGATGTGAACCTATTGTCGGACGCGAAAAAATTGCCACTAGGGCATGCATGCTCTAAGGTACTGAAAAGGGATCTCTAGATCAACTTCCTAGATAATTAGTTGAAGTTGACAGGAAGCGATCCGCTGAAGGAGGGCCATAATGTGTCCCACATCATCAACACAAGATAAAGGCAATAAGATAATGGTGAAAGTGAACAGAGAACCAGAAAAGGAATAAGATGCAGAAGGAACTTCTCTTGAACATATTAGCGACACAGCTCCAAAGCTTGGCAATATTCAACTCAAATGCAATTAGAGGTCAGACAAGATTAGTAATTGAATGAGAATCAAACATATTTCCCAAACCCATGGAGGCAAAGTGATGAATGTAGGATGTCCCCAACCCGACACGAAACAGAGGATGTGTCATGTTCAAGAGCGACATACTACCGACGCAACTGATAAATACTTTCATTTCCCCCCACCATTTCGGGTGAGTACCCTAATTATTTTTTAATAAAAGCTTGAAGGTGATATCATGTGCTTGTCGTATAAGTTTTTCCTTTGGAAAAATCCATCCTAGTACATTTTATGAGCCCTCGGAAGGAGGAACTCGATGTCGTCATCGTGATGGGTCTAATGCCGTTAAATTTTAACAAGTCCTACAAAGGTGGAACATGACGTATTTTAATATTTAGAGAGTTTGAAAAGTGGTGAAAAGAAAACCCCATATGGCCCTTTTCGTAAATAGCCCCTTGAACTCGAAAAGGTAGAAAACAAAGTTTGAGAGAACTTCTTAGCCACAATTGAATAAGGTATTCCTTTTTCGTAAATAATTTATCCTAGCCCGAAAAATGGGTAAACGTATATTGGGTAAATTACATTTTGTTTACTTTAACAAGTTCAAAACGACGAATACTCCGCAATATTTTCATTTTTCAAGAGTCCGAAAAGAGCTTAAAGGTGACTCCACCTGAAGGAAAGAGTGGTATAAGGGATATCAACTGGTTCCGGTTATGGTGGACCTGCTCAGAACAAGTAAAAGTCAAGAGGTTGGCTAATAAGACCACTCATTGTAGTGGTTCCTCAAGAACGGGTAAAACAACCAAGTGAAGGCGTATGATTGGCCAAGCAGATGGTGATGATGGAATGAGAAAAAGCAAGGTTCATCTGGAAAAATAGGCTAACGAAATAGTAATCATGAGGGGTAAAATGAGAATGGTTTGATTTTTACACAAGCTTGAAACAAATATAAACTATGCTTGAGAAAATTTTGCATGACCCCAACATGGTGACTCAAAATGAGGTACATTCCCTAATATAAATTTGAATGTTATTTTTGCTGTGCTAATTTTATATTCATACATAAAACTTATTTATTGATATTATGTTTGATGTACAAGTTCCCTTGTTGCTTATGTGTGTCAAAGAGGTAATTAAAACTGAATTTTATAAATGTTTTTGAAAGCACAAATCATGAATTTAAATGGATGAACAACATAAACATAAATAACAACAAACCATCACAAAATGAACCATTAAAACAAAGTTTTGATGAAGGAGTTAACCCCTCCTCGGCTACATCTCCTTGGTCTAGCTCCATAGCTTGGGCCTCTATATTAGCTCAATTTTGCTCAAAATGTTTTTTACATGCATCAAATTCTCTTGGAACCTGTTCTAATGAGTTTAAAATGTCGCATTCCATCATAAATGATTATTTATTTACCCAATTTGGTTCCTAGATGCTCTGGGCATGGCCTTTCCTCCTATTGGCCCTCGGCTTAAAAAATATTCAGGGCAAAAAATCCATATGTAGATGAGCTCGTCTACCTCTACAACCTATTCCAATGGCTCCAAAACATCAAAATATACCAAGAATGACTCTTCCTGAGCCAAAATTTGTCGAAAATTGCCTCATTTATAGAAAAACCAATTTTTCCTACAATTTCTCCACTAGATATGGAATCTGGCCAGATAACTCCACTAAAATTGGAGCTCCGCCACATTTGGAAAACTCTGCTAACTCTATCGCTAATTTAACTATGCCATTAAAAGATATATAAGATCGGCTTAATGTTAATTAATTTCACTATTAGCGCTAATCACGCTTAACTCTTAAACGCAGTTATGTGGCTTAATCCAAGATTAGTGGGTTAATAAACACATTTTAACATTTTAATCTCCCGTCGGTGAACATTGCCTCACTCGTGGCTCTTCGCTCTTGAGCAGGTGGGAGGGAGTTGTATTGCAGTGTTGGTCCCCTTTGGACCCCCAACTCTTGTGCTAATAGTCTTTTGTATAAGCGGGCGCCCATAGGAGTTAAGAAACTTTGTGTGGTCTGTTGGGTTGTGCGGGCTGTAGTCTGGGGGAGGTTCCTGGGTCCATCCCGACCTTTGCCCCTCCTCGGTCATATATTTTTTTTATTGAACAAACATTTGATTTGAACCTTGGATATAAATACGTTGCCACTGTTGCATTTGATTTAGACCCACCATATGAAATATGCCAACGCCCCATATACTTCGACCTTTAGTTTAAATAAAATTTGAAATGGGTTTAAACGTTGATTTGAGTTTATATATATATATATATATATATATATATATATATATATATATATATATATATATATTCATTAATTTAACCTTAATTAATTAAAAAAAAAACTTCCACCACATAAAATCCATAAACCCAATTTCAACCTTAGGAGGTCATTGGACAAATTTTACCTTCACAAACCAAACTGGCGAATCCCACAGTGACACTTGTCATAGTCCCATTGGAATAAAACTGAAGAAGATTCCCTGAATGCTGACTAGGTTTCCATGTCATCATCCTGTACTTGTTCTGCAATTTAAAAAAAATAAAATTGTTCTTAATGATGATCATCATACTGTAACTCCTTCATACAATCTAAATTTTCAACGAAAGGATTTGAGTTGGATTCCTTGCAAAGGATCGGTCGCTGTCGTTCTGGTTTCATTCAATTCTGAGAACTTTCATTTTTGAGCTAAAACACTGAGCCTCTGATCATTCCTCCCCACTAGAAGCCTCTTAGACCCCAAAATCTCTCTGATTGCTGATTATGTGGATGAGGGTACCGTTCCCTCACCCTTCCAGTCTCTATCCATTGAAATTACCCCAATTTCATCATTTGGAGCTTTTCACAAAAGGTAAACTTTTTCCTTTATTCTTGTGACCTTCTCTTGCTGTCATTGACACCTTCATGCTGCAATATTTCCGAATTTTCAGAACAACAAATTATTCTTGCGGAAAGCATCTTGTTCTTACCTTGGTCAACAATCAAAGGAAACTTAGAAACTTTCTCACCTTTCACACTATCACCATGGTGATTTTTAGCTAATATCGCTTTGTACTTGCGTCGAATCTTGACCAAGTATCTTCGCCATTGCCATGTACCTTTTGGAAACCATAAACCAACATTTGTGGAACCCATGCCTTCTTTGCCAAGCTACTTTGTCACTTTATCTTTGACCTTTGCACTCCCATGCATCGACATCTTGTTTCCAACACCACTCAACACTGATGTTGACTTCTGTAATTTTTTTCATATTTTTCACCTTTCAAAGGCAACATGTTAACATCTTGAAACAACTCATTACAAGAATAAGCATATTTTTGAAAAGTGTGATTCAATACATCTCTTTGTTTGATCATCAACAATGTCAAGTTCTGACTTGCAGTCATATCCTCTTCATTTCACTTGCATGTAATAGAGACAAACTTGTCTTCTTCTTATGTGCTTTGATTATGTACTCAATACCATCCTTAAACAAGTGATACTTTTTCTCATGGTGATGAAATACAAATTTCCTATGATACCGATAAGGAATTCCCAATACAATACCTGATATCTCAAGTGGCACCACATCAAGCTCAACTTCATCAAGAAAGTTTGAGTTAATGGTGAATCTTAGTAAGCACTTTCTTGTAACCCGCAAGTTTTCATTCTTGCATATCCAACCCAAAGGATATGTTCCTATATGTCTAATAGTCTCAAGGTCTAACTGCTTAACCAAATCTTTAGAAATCAAGTTAGCTTGTGACCCACTATCAAAAAGTGTATCAATCTTGGTATGTTTAGAGACAACTCTTATGTGGAAAAGTTCTATTCTTGTATCTTCATCATGAGTATAATTTGAACAATTTTAAGAACTAGTGCTTGCAACATGTTTATCTTTCAAACCCATGGCTGTAATTTTTGTCTCATCTCTTGAATCTGACCCTAAGTCATGTTCAACTATAGCAACAATTTTTCCCTTCTCTTTGGCTTTCAGTTTGTTTGTTTTCAATTCTGGATGAAGTTGCCAATAGTGGTCTTCATCATGGCCAATATTTGAATAGTTTTTGCATGTGATTGTATCCTTATCTCTTTTTACGGAGCTATTTCTTTTTCCTCTTCCATAAAAATTTCCTTTTCCTTTACCCTCACTTTCACCTTTATCATCTATGCTTTGTTTTCCCCTTTCCTCTAACTGTGTGTCTTGTACACAAACTTCATTTAAATTTCCTGGGTTAAACATAAGGATAGTATGCTTCAAATAGGAAAGTAAACCCCCAATGAATTTCAAGAGTGTATCTTGGGAATTAAAATTTATTCCTAACAACAAAGCTCTCTTTCTAAACTCCTAGGTATATTCTTGAACTGTTTGACCCTTCAGCTGCTAAAATTTTTTCCAACTCATAATATATTTTTTCATATAGGCTAATGAATAAAACTTTCTTTTAATGGAAGAAATAAACTCAACCCAAGAAATGGATATCTTACCATGGATTCAAATTTCCTCTTGAGTTTTTGCTTCCCACCAAACTAGCGCAGCTCCTTCTAGCCTTAATGAAGCCAACTAGATTTTTATGTCGTCTTCATGAAGGTTCTGAATCTTGAAATATAACTCCAATTAACGTATCAAATTATCAAGCCTCTCTAAATTTACATCGCCATTGTTCATAGGTAGTTCAAACTTAATGTCCAATTTGAGTAATGGAGTTTTTTCTTTTGTGGCTTTTGAGTGAGTGTGAGTGATTTTTGTGGTAGAACTGAAAGATGATGCCGATGGCGATGATGAGGATGATGGAGATGGTGGATATGGAGGTGGATTTCCTCCACTTCCCTTTGAACTCTTCTCTTCATCTTTCTTACCATTTGAAGTTCCTTCTCCATATGGAGGCTCAGAACCTTCTCCTGCCATCCTAGCAGTGAATACATCAAATATAACTTTAACCATCATCTTTATGTCTTTGAAGTATCTCTTGACATCTCCCTCTTTTGAATGTCCTTAATTCTCTCCAACACCTGACATGATGGCTATGGATTCAAGCTCAACTTCTGATGCTTGCACCTCTTCAATCAACTTAGCTTCTTATACAAATTGCACCTATTCAATATCAACTTCTTGAGACAAAAATTGAGGTTCTTCAAGTGCAACTATGAGTGGAATTTTGGGTGAGGACAATGCTCTTTCAGCTCTCCTTCTTATGGTCCTAATCTTAGGAGTTGCAACCAATAATTTCCCTTCACCGTTCTGCAACTTTAACCTTGTCAGCATCACAAAATTACAACTATTAAAACCCTTCTTGCACAATCTCAAGCAAAGCAAGAAAATAACCTTTGCTCTGATACCAACTTCATCTGAATTTTAATTTTATTTTTGTTTTGCTAATTTCATTTTCATATATAAAAATTATTTACTGATCTTATGCTTGATGTACAGGTTCCCTTATTTCTTATGTGTGTCAAAGAGGTAATTAAAACTGAATTTTATGAGTGTTTTTGAAAGCATAAAGCATGAATTTAAATGGATTAACAACATAAACATAAATAATAGAAAACCATCACAAACTGAACCATTAAAACAAAGTTTTGATGAAGTATTTCACCCCACTTGGGCTACATCTCCTTGGTCTAGCTCCATAGCTTGGGCCTCTGTATTAGCTCAATTGTGTTCAAAATGTTGTTTACATGCATCAAATTCTCTTGGAACCTATTAAATGAGTTTAAAATGTCAAAATGTATCATAAATGACTATTTATTTACTCAATTTTGTTACTATATGCTCTGGGCATGACCTTCCCTCTTGGTGGCCCTAGGCTTAAAAATTATTCAAGGCAATCAAAACCTGTGTAAATGAGCTTCTATGCCTCTGAAACCTGTTCCAATGGCTTCAAAACATCAAAATCTACCAGAAATGACTCTTCCTGAGCCAACATTGGTCTAAAATTTCCTCAGCTATGGAAAAACCTTTTTTTCCTACAATTTCTCCACTAAATCTGGAATGTGGCCAACGAACTTCACTAAAACTGGAGCTCTACCACATTTGGCAGACTCTTCCAACTCTGCTACTATGTTAAATATGCTAACAATGGATAGATAAGCTCGGCTTAATGTTAACTAATTTTTCAGTTAGCGCTAATCGTGGTTAACTCTTAAACGGAATTATGTGGCTTAATTCGAGATTATGGGGTTAATAAATATGTTTTAACTTTTTAATCTCCTTCTGGTGAACAGTGCTTCGCCCGTGGTTCTCCGCTCCTGAGCATATGTGAGGGGGTTGGCCCGCAGGGCTGGCCCCCTCTGGACCCCCAAGTCTGGTGTTAACAGTCTATAAGTATAAGCGGGTGCCCATAGGAGTTAAGAAACTCTGTGTAGTCTGTTGGTTGGTGCAGGCGCTAGTCTGGGGGAGGTCGCGAGGTAGACCCTAATCTCCGCCCCTCCTCGTTCATATATTTTTTTATTGAACTGAACTTTTATTTGAACCTTGAATATAAATATGTTGCCACCGTTGCATTCGGTTTGGACCCACCATATGAAATATTCCAATGCCCCATATACTTCGAAATTTGGTTTAAATAAAATTTGAAATGGGTTTAAACGTTGATTTGAGTTTGAAATATATATATATCTAACCTTAATTAATCTAAAAAAATAAATTCCAGCACATAAAATCCATAAACCCAATTTCAACCTTAGGAGGTCAGTGGGCAAATTTTACCTTCACAAACCAAACTGGCGAATCCTAGAGTGACACTTGTCACAGTCCCGTTGGACTAAAACTAAATAATATTCCTTGAATTCTGACTGGGCTACCATGTCATGAGCCTGTACCCTCTCTGCAATTTTTTAATAAAAATTTTCCTATTATGAACGACGATCAACAAACCATAACTCCTTCATCCGAAATCGGTTTTCAATGAAACGAGTTACGTTGGATTCCTAGCGACAGGTCGGTCGCTTTTGTTCTAGTTTCATTCAATTAAGAGCACTTTAATTTTTGAGAAAAAATATCGAGCCTCCCCAACCTTCAGTGCATTCACTGGAGTAAATTGCTAGTTACCGACAGGTGGAAGGAATGAAGGTTCAATTACAAGATCAAGTGAAAGACTCAATTGGGATTTTATGAGATCTAATCAAAGACTCGAATTGAAGGGGAACTTGTTTCATTTTTTTTAAGGAGGTTGACACAGTAAAATAACTATCATCATAGAGACCTAATTCATTTTTTAACGAGGTTGAAATAGTAAATAACTATCCTCATGACATCTTGTTTCATTTTTTAAAGAGCTTGACACAAGAAGGAACTCTTCTCTTGAAAGGGCTTGTTTCATTGTTTAAGGAGCTTGACACAAGAAAAGGAACTATGCTTCAAAGACCTGATCATGACATATAAGAATTTATGGCTTCCAAGAGACACTCATCTAATGGCCAAAAACACTCTAGAAATTGGGACTCAATGTCCCCACTACACAGTTCACGACATCACTGACGATGTTATCACTAGATTTGGGCAATGAATAAGTGGCCAGATAATTAACCATAGGCGGGGAAGACACTACCAGCATATAACAACCATTAAGTGATGATGGTAGACTAGATTTCATATTAGGACCAATGAACACAAGCCGATCAATGGTCACATTTTGACCTTCATGTGGAAAAAAGATCACAAAAAAGAGACAAGAGACAAGCGCTACCATGGCATAAGCATAGTCATGCCCCAGGAGTAAGTTAAAATCCAAGGGGCCTTGGAAAACCATCACGTATATATAGAAAACCTTTCCTCTTAAAGCAATAGGAAACTTCAGAAGGATTCTTAATAGTTGAATGGCTCCGCTGTTAAAATCCAATGAATTTTGATTAACAGGCACAAGCTGCGGAGCACTAAAAGCTTGCTAGGTAGTTAAGGACAGAATAATAATAGATGCACCTTCATCTATAATCGTTCTTGGTACATCCATATTGCAGGCCTATATAGTGATCTCAAAGGGCACGTAAGAAGGAAGACGGTATCCCATGAATCGACTCCAATCAAAGAAAGTGACCAAACTACATGAAGGGGGTGCCATAGAAATAAGAGGAATTTCCCTTTGTGTTATAGGAGAAAAAGGATCACCCTCCTGGACCTTAGGAATGAGAGCTAGAGGATCACCCTCCTAGACCTTGGGAATGAGAGCAGGAGGATCACCCTCCTGGAGCATGGGAACAAGAGGATCTCCCTGTGGTCCTGAGGAATCAGAGGAAACAAAGAGAACCTGATTAGGATCAGAACCACTCTCTACGGAAAACACCTGTTGAACCGTGGGTGGAATGAGGTCAACTCTTTTCTCAACCAATGATTGGTCAGAAATGAACTCATGATACTGACTTTCAGAGAGAGCAGAATTGACAGGATATGAATCCCTATCAATTACTTAACCAAATAGTAGAGGAATTGAAGAAAAATAGCAGTAACCAACGGGAAGACAGGAATCAGAAGCAGAAAGGCTATCCAACACTTTGGAGGCTTCATCCAGATAGGGACAAAGGTGAATTGGATGACTTGCTTCACATAACCTGTAGGGAAATTTGATCTTACCCTATTTCTAATGAGTCTTATTATCTCTAGCTGAAGGCTCATCACCAACATGATGTCCAGATGTTGATAACGAAATATGGATAAGGCCAACAGAAAACACTTCTAACACCTTGGGAATATCAGAACAATCTTGAAGAAGGTAGTCACCTTCACATAGCTTGCAAGGGAATTTGACTTTGTGGAATGAAATGGAAGGTTTCTCATCATTATTTTCATGGGTAAAAATGGTTTCTAGCTCCCCCTTGATTATTTTCCTTCTTCTTCTTCTTCTTAGCCACCTGGTTACATGAATCTAGACTTTCGCCAGGCAAAGAGGAAGAACGAGGTGAAGAAATGGGCGAATAGGGTGAGGGGTCAACCTTAAGATGAACATGGGGTTAACATTGTTCAGGTGGAGGAGAACTTGGTTGAGAAGCTGTCTGGACGTTCGAAACCACGGGGGTCGAAAATAACCAAACCGGCAGACCAATGGTTAATCTTGGAAGAGACAACGTCGCCATATAAGGAGCTCCAACATTTCCAAAAGAAGGAAAAGGACCGGGATTCCCATATGAAGGGATTCCTTGGTTCGTAAACTTAGGAAGTGTTGCCATTAATCTCAACCTAAAATTAGTTAAGGAGATGAGCACGAGTAAAATGTTATCGTAGCTGATAAATTTTATAAATGAATCAAAAAATGATAAACTAGGCAAGAGGGTTTACCAAGTATCCATGAACTACAATATACACCTTAGAAAATAAATTTACCAAGGACTTAACGTATGGCAGCCAATATCCCGAATGTTGTGTTTGGTGTATCTAATTTATAAGGTAGTAGACTCGGTTACCTATGGCGGTTTGCAAATTAGTGGTGTCTCCAAAAATATACTCGATGGTACGTGGGAGTCCAAGTCTGTAGTAGTGTTGTCTGATGCGTAACCATTCGATGAGAGCACCCCGAATATACTTATCATACGTCAATATACTTCCATACATGGGACAGGATATCACCGCCAGGCTATAACATAGACTGTTAGTGACAGCTCCTACGATTTAAGACACTAGAACACGTCTATAGCCTAGACCTCTAAATTTTTTGTGTTAGGTTTCAAATGCTCCTTAGGTTAATTGAGCTTCCTTTTAAAGTTGATCTTAATTAAAGTTTCAATTTCAAGGCTTAAAATGATTGTTACCTAAACACCTATAATGAAACTAATATGAAAAATGATCCTTTGAATTTGATGAACACTATCGAGTTTAGGGAAGATTTTGATACAATGATGCAACAATCAACGATGTAGCAGATGAAACTTTTATGAACCAAACCACCCATACTATCCCAATCCGAAACAAAATATTCAAAGATTTAAATTGTGCAACGTAATCTATGTTTTTTTTTCTTTTTTCTTTTGAAAACTATGCAATTGTAATCTATGCACAATTTCCTTTTTCTTTTGATAAAGAGCTACGTTAATGGGAGAAGGAAATTCACACAATCAATGCAGAAGACAAGAAAATGTATTGAATGACATTTCACTATTTATCTAAGCACATAATCTAAACAAAATGAAAATTCTTTCCACTTCCTTATCTTTCACTAAGTGCACTAGAAGAGAATCGAAATGAAACTTTTCATTTTTAAAGAAAAAACGAAATAAAAAATCTTTTTGTTTTTTTTTTTTCTATAAGCACAATGCAAAATGTAGAGTGAGAAACAAAAGAAATTTCTCACTTTCAGTACTAATGAAATCTCTTAAAATTCTACAAGAGACAAGATCCGAAAATCAAAGAGAGACCCAAACTCATTTCCTCAAAACAAGGCTCTCTTCATTTTCACATTGACCAACACTCAAAGAAAATGCTTCAGTTGAAATTAAGAAATTGTGATCTATGCTTGTTGGAGAAAAGAGACCCAAATGCACACAAGGTTAACACTTGAAAGTTATAATCATGAGAATCGACCAAAAAACAAACTCAATCAAATGAAAAGCTTGAAAGATACGACGAGATTCGACTCAGTAACAAGTCTAGAAATCAACAAAGTACGCAACCATTCAGATGGCCCGAAAAGACCTAGAAACCCTAGGACGATAAAGATGCACTTGGTTTGAAAAAGAGAAGACAAAATATGAAGAACTAAAGTCAAGAGTGTCACTAACCACGGATGAACATGAGTTATTCAAGCATAAGAGAAACTCAGAAGGATAAGACATACTGGCCGAAAAATAGGAATAAACCCTAAAAAAGATAC
This sequence comes from Pinus albicaulis, assembly GCA_034641835.2. Classification (NCBI taxonomy): domain Eukaryota; kingdom Viridiplantae; phylum Streptophyta; class Pinopsida; order Pinales; family Pinaceae; genus Pinus; species Pinus albicaulis. The sequence continues at coordinate 1,186,456,882 of CM076578.1, read as the reverse complement.
ACACAAAAATCGACGCAGCCGTGAAGCTACAACTCGCGTTGGAAGAGGAAAAGCGCGACTATGTAAATGCATTCAGCGCTAATCGGTGTGACTGTCATAGAAATAACAATGTCGATCGAGGAGAAAGACAAAAAATGAAAGGGTTTACAAAACGGGAACCATGCTTATCACTTCAACAGAGAGACGAATGTTTGTAAGCAGTTACAGAAGCCACAGATAAAAGGAGATGGACACTCAATGAAAGATCAACAACAAAACGAAAAATAAAAGAGTGAAAACAAGAGACTAAATGCAAGCTGACCCAGTAGAGTTGCCATTTTTTTATGTCGGAAAATCCTCTTTGCAGACAAAGATGATCCCTCTAGCCCTAGGATGGGTCTAGTAACAAAAAGGAACAATATAATGCCTACTTTCCTAGATTGTAAATGGACACAGATCGTATATAAATGACCTACCTCGATCTAATTCTACTCCTCACTTGAGTCCTTTGATTCTTTTATCTTCTTAGATAGATCCTCGTTGTCACTAGTGCTTAGTTACTTGCTGAAGAGATCAAACAACACAAAACGTGAAAGGACAACATGTATTTCACATAAACAATCTATCTAGTGGATCAAGGTATAATAGAAATAAAATCATGCATTATAGGCAAGAGTGGAATGTAAGAATCAGTTGTATCATATTAATATTTAAGAGGGATAGTTACAACCTGCGCATTTTCACCTGTAAGGGATATAATGGCACGTTTTCATAATGGAAAATAGACACATGGGTCACTGTTAAAGGTCTTCCAAGATTCAAGAACAGGGAGTACAGGGATAGTAACAAATTGTTGTGTAACACCAAGCAAGACACATTCTTATTCAGATTAGAAGTAGATTAGCTGATTTTGAAAATATAAGTGAATTTTTCTTAAGTATATTAATGATTTTTTTTTTTCGAATTGAAAATATACCGAATTGTATTCGAATCCGAATTCAAATTCGAACTTGGTAACTATGCTTTAAGATAAGTGAGAAAATTATGGCCAATATTTTGGCTACGCAACTTCTCATTTCATCGATGTATCTGATTGAAGTGATTTCCAGGGCAGTAATTGAGACGAGGTATGCCCATTATGCTATGGAAAATATCTCAAATAGAATACCGCATATTCAAAAGAAAGAAACTAAAACACAGATTTAGTGAGGATAGAAGAGTTTCTATTGAAGTTAAACATTAGAGGCAAGGTCTGTAGATTTTACCTCGATGCCGCAAAGAATCTTATGTGGAAAAATTGTTTGAACAAATAACAACAACGTCAATGGGCAATATGAAGGGCAGAGTCATGAATGTGCTATGGCTATAATCAAATACGATCTTGATGGTTTCCCTACATAAAAAACCGGTTTTAATACCTATCAAGATCATAACAGCAATATGGTATGCAAGTACAAAGCTTTCGATATGGATTCCAACACTATGATGTCGTCTGATGGATTTTGTTCATCCATTTATTGACCCCAAATACTAAAAATACAAACTATGGAAATTAAAATCGTGAAGAATGAGGTCAAAAGTTCTCGAAGCCATTATTATAACAATGTTTTTGAAGATTTCAAAGTCCAATATAAATTTGAGAATGGGTGGGGAGGATGATAACCCTAATTGACCAATTCAAAAATAGATTATGATTTATGATTTGAAAATTAAAAAACAAGTTTTATCTTATTCTTGTCATTGGAAAAAAAACATTGCCCCACATTCAAAGCATGGGTGTGTTTACGTGTTTATTGTATAAGAAGTGGTTAAACAACATGGAAGAATTCATAAAATTTCTTAAAACTATAACCAGACCTATTTTGGATAGACTTTTGGGAGATAAAATAGTGCAAAAAATAAGAGATTATTATGCAAAACAAGAATTATTCTAAAAATATTATTACTCTTTTCGAATGCTTTTTTATGACCTAGTTATAGTGAGCTATAAGCACATTAGGATTTGCATCTATCGAGTTTCCATGGTTAATTTTACCAAACACTAGGATTCCTCCATTTTTATATAATGGAGGTATTCTATGTACTTTTAAAGTTGTGAATAATATGATGAGTAATTTACACTCTTACCTTCTGGTTTCCTCACTTTAGGATCCTCTTCTTGTACCCTTGGCCTCTACATCTAGATCCAATTTGGAAATTTTTTTGGCAATATTAAATACATCATTTCCAACACATTATGAACCTTGGGTTGATGTTTTGCATAATTTCCAGTCTTTATTATATAGTAATTTTCTTTCTTCATACATTTGAGAGAAGGGTGGAGGATTTTTTTTTGGAGAGCTGAATGGTGACCAGCATATCGTGTTGGCCATATGTAACTAAAACAAATAGCTTCACGTTTTTGATGTGTTTTTTATACAAAAGATTACTTTAATATTTGGCTGATGTGTGGAGTGCTTATTCTTTGAGTCCATTTGCCAACATTGTGTTTTCACCAATTTTTTTGAGATGGGTGAAATATGGAAACAACTTCCTAAGAAAAAGGAATATGTCATAATATAACTAAAATTCCACATGATAACAACAACAACAAGTGTCACGTACGGTGATACGTTTTACATACCATGGTTTTTGTTGAACAAAATCACTGATTGAGACACGAATTTCAAGATTCTCTTCCTTGAACTTCTTGAAAAACTCTATCTGAGTGGTTTCCAAGAATTTTGTTCATGTTGTTCGTATTGATTTTGTGTTATTCTTCTTCGCATCACATCCCTTGCATTTGGCGAAACACGTGAATTTTTCTTCCAATTTTCATATATTGTTTTTTTAACATTTTCTCCAAGTCTATCTTTGTATGGTTGCCTACAAATAGTTCTCCAACAAGACAGTTCATCATTTACATCTATTTGCAACCGAAATTTCTGATTTTTACGCAAAGTTTTTCGTGAGGTTCGTAATTCTCATGACATAGATTTCACCAAGTGATTCTCTTTAGTACTTGATGAAACCACTGTCATATGTATTGATCTATGTAAAATTGAAACATTTTTTTGTTTAGATCTTCTTATTGAATTTATAGCACTATTTGTATTTTGTATCACATTTTCCTTCATTTTTTTTATCTTTTGTTGAATTTCGAATACCCAATAAAGTCGTAGCTTCTTTTAATTTCCTTAATGATAGGAGACCTTTCAACATTTGGGCTTGAACTGTCACATTTTCCTTTATGAAGTGCGTATCAAAAATGTGTTTAACATGATATATTATAACATGGTCAGCTCTTTTATCTCCATATGTGTGAGTGTCAACATTTTCTAACATCTTGTCATCGACATTGATTTCATCTGTACATATTCGAATGAATAGTACATAATAAGTTTACATATTCAATAATAACTAAATTAATAAATATGTATAATTTCAATAATACATGCATGTGTTCAACACAGATATATATATATATATACCTCTTGATTCCATTTCTTCACTTGAATTTCTGTCAACATTTTCACCATCTTGAATCATCGTTTCAATATCTCTTTTACTTTCTCTTTCAAAATTTTGTATCTCATCATCAATGTTTTGAGGAATATTTCTCTATGTTTACATTGCAAAATATTTTTCAAATTAGTTGATCAAATAAAAATTAAGCCTCACATTTTAAACTAGGAAAATTTTAAATATCAAATTCATAATATTTACATTTACATACCTATTTCAACTTCTGGTTGAGGTTAATTTTTCCTTTCAATATTTGAGAGTGCTTTTCTCTTTCTTTTGTGATATTCTCTCGTCTCTTCTCTACGTTCCTCATGGTCTCTTTTTCGATCATATTTTCTCATGCAATTCCTTCGATTTCCCATGATAATAGAGTATGAAGTTCAAAAAATTTCCTTCAAAAATTTAGACAGAAACTCAAATAAAAAAACATCACAAAAGATATATTTTTTTTAAAAACTCATTTTAAAAATTTTGCAAAAAATGCATACTTCAATCCAAAACACTTATTTTAAAAAATCCGAGAAAAAAATGTCTTATAAAAATAAAGCGAAGCTTAAAATATTTCCTTCCAAGTCCTCCAAAAAAATTTCATTTAAAAATTTAGACAAAAACTCATTTTAAAAAATCATTACAAAAGATTTACTTCAACCCAAAACTCGTACTCTAAAAAAATGTCACTTCAAAAAATATCTCCAAAAAATGTCCATTGAAAATTAATTCCAACTTCTTAAAAAATGTCACTTTAAAAGAGTCTCTAAAAAAATATCAGTTTAAAAAATACCTCCAAAATATGTCCTTTGAATATTAAGCCTAAAAAGAGTCCTTTCGAAATTAAGCCTAAAAAGATTCCTTTGAAAATTAAGCCCAAAGCCTCTAAAAACAATGAAAATTAAGCCCAAATCCATACCTTAAAAAAAAATGAACCAAAAAAAACATCCAAAATGTATCACATACCTCCAAGAAATGTCCTTTGAATGTACCTCCAAGAAAAGTCCTTAAACCCAGAACAATCCTTTGCAAAAATGTCCTTTGAATGTACCTCCAAAAAAATTCCTTAAACCCAAAAAAATCCTTTGCAAAAATGTCCTTTGAATGTACCTCCAAGAAAAGTCCTTAAACCCAACACAATTCTTTACAAAATCAGAGCAAGACCTTTGCAAAATCAGACCAAATGTACGAAAATATGCAAAAATAATGAATGCTTTCGCGACAATTTATATTGCCGTGAAATGTTTTTTGGAGGGGCTTCGTGATATTTTCCAGCCAACAGAAAGTTCGGTAAAATTTCAGCCAAACTTTTATGTCGTTAGACTTGACGGGCTGTTGGCGCAAAAAAAATTTCGACTAAACTATTTTTAAGATTTCGGCTGAACTAACACATCTACAATTACGCAGAGCCAAGATCTGAATACATATATTCAAATTTTGACTGATTAAACTCCATGAAAGATTATGAATTAATTGTCGGAACCAAGATAAGCATTTTCAGAATTCAATATACTTTAAGGAAATATAACTTTATGGAATTTCATAAATATTTAATAATTTTAATTAATTTTGAAATAAAAATGGTGCAAATAATTTCTTAAGGTCATTATGATTCAGTGAAATCATAATTTTGTATCTTCCAAAATACTCTATAAAAAAATTCGAAAAAATTATGGTGCATTACATTTGTCCATGGTCTATAATGGGTAGTTTTTAGATTTTTAGTTTATAACTTATATGTTAAGAAATTTCCTGCTTCGAGAAACATATTCAAAATATGCACTTTTTTCATATAGGACTAGTTCAAAAAAGTCTAGTAATTATGATATGCACTAGTTGGCTTTATAAATATAATGACACCAAAGTAGACTCTGTCTATATTGCTGTAACACATTTTGTTTCTCAAAAACACAAAGCTTCAAAGAATACAACAGTGTGTATTAACATGACTTCCTATGAATCCTTTGATTGTTAAAACACACACACTCAAAGAAACACTAAGTTGACATATCAAATGTGTATAAAAAAATTCCAAAAAATAAGTAATAGAAAGCTAATAAAATTTCTAACAACTTTTATTTTTATCGCAAAATGAAATTCTAAACAGAAAAAAAAAATGAAATTTTTTTCTCAAAAAATGGCAAAAAGTGTAACCCAACTTCACATTTTCACCCATAAGAGGGATAGTTACAACCTACACATTTTCACCTGTAAGGGATATAATGGCACATTTTCATGATGGAAAATAGACACATGGGTCACTGTTGAAGGTCTTCCAAGATTCAGGAATAGGGAGTACATGGACAGTGACAAATTGTTGTGTAACATTTAGCAAGACACATTCTTATTCAGATTAGAAGTAGATCAGCTGATTTTGAAAATATGAGTGAATTTTTCTTAAGTATATTATCGATTTTTTTTCAAATTGAAAATATACCGAGTCATATTCAAATCCGAATTCAAATTCAAACTTGGTAACTATGCTTTAAGATAAGTGAGAAAATTATGGCCAATATTTTGGCTACGTAACTTCTCTCTTCTTCGGTGTATCTGATTGAAGCGATTTCCAGGGCAGTAATTGGGATGGGGTATGCCCATCGTGCTATGGAAAATATCTCAAATATAATACCACATATTCAAAAGAAAGAAACTAAAACACAGATTTAGTGAGGATAGAAGAGTTTTTACTGAAGTTAAACATTAGAGGTAAGGTCTGTAGAGTTTACATCGATGCAGCAAAGAGTATTATGCAGACAACTTGTTTGAACAAATAACAACAAAGTCAATGGGAAATATGAAGGGCAGAGTCATGAATGTGCTATGGCTGTAATCAAATACAATTTTGATGGTTTCCCTACATAAAAAACCGGTTTTAACACCTATCAATATCATAACAGCAATATGGTATGCAAGTACAAAGTTCTCGATATGGAGTCCAACACTATGACGCCGGCTGATGGATTTTTTTCATGCATTAATTGACCCAAAAGATTAAAAATACCAACTATGGAAATTAAAATTGTGAAGAGTGAGGTCAAAATTTCTCGAAGCCATTATTATAACAGCGTTTTTGAAGATTTCAAAGTCCAATACAAATTTGAACATGGGTGGGGAGGATGATAACCCTAATTGACAAATCCAAAAATAGATTATGGTTTATGATGTCAAAATTAAAAAAATGAGTTTTATCTTATTCTTTTCATTGGAAAAAAAACATTGCCGCATATTCAAAGCATGGGTATGGTTATGTGTTTATTGTATAAGAAGTGGTTAAACAACATGGAAGACTTCCTAACATTGCTTAAAACGATAACCAGACCTATTTTGGATAGACTTTTGGGAGCTAAAACAGTGCAAAAAATAATAGATCATTATGCAAAATAAGAATTTACTAAAAATATTATTACTCTTTTCCAATGTTTTTTATGACCTAGTTATAGTGAGCTATAAGCACATCAGGATTTGCATCTACCAAGTTTCCATGATTACTTTTAGCAAACACTAGGCTTCCTCCATTTTTGTATAATGGAGGTCTTCTATGTACTTTTAATGTTGTGAATAATATCATGAGTAATTTACACTCTTACCTTCTAGTGTCCTCACTTTAGGATCCTCTTCTTGTACCCTTGGCCTCTACATCTAGATCCAATTTGGAAATTTTTTTGGCATCATTAAACACATCATTTACAACACATTATGAACCTTGGGTTGATGTTTTGCATAATTTCAAGGGTCTATTATATAGTAATTTTCTTTCTTAATACATTTGAGAGAAGGGTGGAGGATTATTTTTTGGAGAGCTGAATGGTGACCAACATATCGTGTTGGCCATATGTAACTACTAAAAAATAGCTTCATGTTTTTTATGTGTTTTTTCTACAAAAGATTACTTTAATATTTGGCTCATGTGTGGAGTGCTTATTCTTTGAGTCCATTCACCAACATTGCGTTTTCACCAATATTTTTGAGATGGCTGAAATATGGAAACAACTTCCTAAGAAAAAGGAATATGTCATAATATAACTAAAATTCCACATGATAACGACAACAAAAAGTGTCACGTACAGTGATAGGTTTTACATACCATGGTTTTTTTTTAACAAAAGCACTATTTGAGACATGAATTTTATGATTCTCTTCTTTGAACTTGTTGAAAAACTCTATCTGAGTGGTTTCCAAGAAATGTTTTTCATGTTGTTCGTATTGATTTCGTGTTATTCTTCTTCACATCACATCCCTTGCATTTGGCGAAACACATGAATTTTTCTTCCAATATTCATATATTGTTTTTTTAACATTTTCTCCAAGTCTATCTTTGTATGGATTCCTACAAATAGCTGTCCAACCGGAGAGTTCATCATCTACATCTATTTGCAACCAAAATTTCTGATGTTTATGAAAAGTTTTTCGTGAGGTTCCTAATGCTCGTGCCATAGATTTTACCAAGCGATTCTCTTTAGTACTTGAGGAAACTACTGCCATATGTATTGATCTACGTACAACTAGAATATTTTTCTGTCTATATCTTCTAATTGAATTTATAGCTCTATTTATATTTTGTATCACATTTTCCTTCATTTTTAAATCTTTTGTTGATTTTCGAATACCCAATAAAGTCATAGCTTCTTTTAATTTCTTTAATGATAGGAGACCTTTCAACATTTGGGCTTGAACTGTCACATTCTTATTTATGAAGTACGTATCAAAAATGTGTTTAACACGATATATTATAACATGGTCAGCTCTTTTATCTCCATATGAGTGAGTGTCAACATTTTCTAACATCTCATCATCGACATTGATTTCATCTGTACATATTCGAATGAATAGTACATAATAAGTTTATATATTCAATAAATAACTAAATTAATAAATATGTATAATTTCAATAATACATGCATGTGTTCAACATATATATATATATATATATATATATATATATATATATATATATATATATATATATATATATATATATATATATATATACCTTGTGATTCAATTTCTTCACTTGAATTTCTTTCAACATTTTCACCATCTTCAATCATCGTTTGAATATCTCTTTCACTTTCTCTTTCAAAAATTTGTATCTCATCATCAATGTTTTGAGGAATATCTCTCTATGCTTACATTGCAAATTTTTTTTTTTAAATTAGTTCATCAAATAAAAATTAAGCCTCACATTTTAAACTGGGAAAATTTTAAATATCAAATTCATAACATTTACATTTACATACCTGTTTCAACTTCTAGTTGAGGTTGATTTTCCATTTCAATATTTGAGAGTGCTTCTCTCTTTCTTTTGTGATATTCTCTCCTCTCTTATCTACACTCCTCAGGGTCTCTTTTTCGATCATATTTTCTCATGCAATTCCTTTGATTTCCCATGATAATAGAGTATGAAGTTCAAAAAATTTCCTTCAAAAATTTAGAAAAAAACTCAAATAAAAAAAAAACATCACAAAAGATTTAATTTAAAAAAAACACATATTAAATTTTTTGCAAAAAATACATACTTCAATCCAAAACGCTTACTTTAAAAAATCTGAGATTCCTTCTAAAATTAAGCCCAAGAACTCTAAAAAAAAATGAAAATTAAGTCCAAAACCTCTAAAAACAATGAAAATTAAGCCCAAATCCATACCTTAAAAAAAAAATGAAGCCAAAAAAACATCCAAAATGTATCACATACCTCCAAGAAATTTCCTTTGAATGTACCTCCAAGAAAAGTCCTTAAACCCAAAACAATCCTTTGCCAAAATGTCCTTTGAATGTACCTGTAAGAAAATTCCCTAAACCCAAAAAAAATCCTTTGCAAAATGTCCTTTGAATGTACCTCCGAGAAAATTCCTTAAACCCAAAACAATTCTTTGCAAAATCAGACCAAGACCTTTGCAAAATTAGACCAAATATGCAAAAATATGTGAAAATAATGAATGCTTTCGTGGCAATTTATATTGCTGCGAAATGTTTTTTTGGAGGGGCTTCGTGATATTTTCAGGCCGACGAAAAGTTGCATAAAAGTTCGGCTGAACGTTATAAAAAATATGGCCGAACTTTTATGTCATTAGACTTGACGGGCCATTGGCGCGAAAAATGACCAAACTATTTTTAAGATTTTGACCGAACTAACATGTCTACAATTATGCACAGAGCCAAGATCCAAATACATATCTTCAACTTTGGACTGATTAAACTCCATGAAATATTCTGAATTGACTGTCGGAACCAAGACAAGCATTTTAAGAATTCAATCTACTTTCAGGAAATATAGCTTTATGGAATTCCATTAATATTTACTAATTTTAATTAATTTTGTAATAAAAAGGGTGCAAACAATTCTTGAAGGTCATTATGATTGAGTGAAATCATAATTTTGTATCTTCCAAAATACTCTGTAAAAAAAATCGAAAAAATTATGGTGCATTACATTGGTCTGTCATCTATAATGAGTAGTGTTTAGACTTTTAGTTTATAACTTATATGTTAAGAAATTTCGTGCGTCGCGAAACATATTCAAAATATGCAGTTTTTTAATATAAAACCAATTCAAAAAATTCTAGTAATTATGATATGCATCAGTTGGATTTGTAAATATAACGAAACTGAAGTAGACTCTGTCTAGATTGTTGAAAGACATTTTTTTTCTCAAAAACACAAAATTTCAAAGAATACAGTAGTGTGTATTAACATGACTTCTTATGAATCCTTTGATTGTTAAAAAACACACAATCAAAGAAATGCTAAGTTGACATATCAAATGTGTATAAAAAAATACCAAAAAATAAGTAATAGAAAGCTAATAAATTTTTTGACAACTTTTATTTTGATCGCAAAATGAAATTCTAAATAGAAAAATTGTTTTTCCTTGCAGAAAGTTGAAGAACAGAAAAAAATCAAATTTTTTCTCAAAAAAAGGCAAAAAGTGTAACCCAACTTCACATTTTCACCCATAAGAGGTATAGTTACTACCTGCGCATTTTCACTTGTAAGGGATATAACAACACATTTTCATGATGGAAAATATACACATGGGTCACTGTTGAAGGTCTTCCAAGATTCGTGAATAGGGAGTACAGGGACAGTGACAAATTGTTGTGTAACACCAAGCAAGACACATTCTTATTCAGATTAGAAGTAGATTAGTTGATTTTGAAAATATAAGTGAATTTTTCTTAAGTATATTGTCAATTTTTTTTCCAATTGAAAATATACCGAATTGAATTCGAATTTGAATTCAAATTTGAACTTTGTAACCATTCTTTAAGATAAGTGAGAAAATTATGGCCAATATTTTGTCTACGTAACTTCTTGCTTCATCGGTGTATTTGATTGAAGCGATTTCCAGGGCAGTTATTGGGATGGGGTATGCCCATCATGCTATGGAAAATCTCTCAAATAGAATACTGCATATTCAAAAGAAAGAAGCTTAAAAACAGATTTAGTGCAGACAGAAGAGTTTTTACTGAAGTTAAACATTAGAGGTAAGGTCTGTAGAGTTTACCTCGATGCCGCAAAGAATCTTATGTGGAAAAATCGTTTGAAAAAATAACAAAAACGTCAATGGGCAATATGAAGGGCAGAGTCATGAATGTGCTATGGCTATAATCAAATACGATCTTGATGGTTTCCCTACATAAAAAACCGGTTTTAATACCTATCAAGATCATAACAGCAATATGTTATGCAAGTACAAAGCTTTCGATATGGAGTCCAACACTACGATGTCGTTTGATGAATTTTTTTCATCCATTACTCGACCCCAAAGATTAAAAATACCAACTATGGAAATTAAAATTGTGAAGAGTGAGGTCAAAATTTCTCGAAGCCATTATTATAACAATGTTTTTGAAGATTTCAAAGTCGAATATAAATTTGAACATGGGTGAGGAAGATGATAACCCTAATTGACCAATCCAAAAATAGATTATGATTTATGATGTCAAAATTTAAAAAACGAGTTTTATCTTATCCTTGTCATTGAAAATAAACATTGCCACACATTCAAAGCATGGGTATGGTTACGTGTTTATTGTATAAGAAGTGGTTAAACAACATGGAAGACTTCCTAACATTGCTTAAAACTATAACCAAACCTATTTTGGATAGTCTTTTGGGAGATAAAACAGTGCAAAAAATAAGAGATCATTATGCAAAATAAGAATTATACTAAAAATATTATTACTCTTTTCCAATGTTTTTTTATGACCTAGTTATAGTGAGCTATAAGCACATCAGGATTTGCATCTACCAAGTTTCCATGGTTACTTTTAGCAAACACTAGGCTTCCTCCATTTTTATATAATGGAGGTCTTCTATGTACTTTTAAAGTTGTGAATAATATCATGAGTAATTTACACTCTTACCCTTTGGTGTCCTCACTTTAGGATCCTCTTCTTGTACCCTTGGCCTCTACACTAGATCCAATTTGGAAATTTTTTTGGCATCATTAAATACATAATTTCCAACACATTATGAACCTTGGGTTGATGTTTTTCATAATTTCCAGGGTCTATTATATAGTAATTTTCTTTCTTAATACATTTGAGAGAAGGGTGGAGGAATTTATTTTGGAGAGCTTAATGGTGACCAACATATCGTGTTGGCCATATGTAACTACAAAAAAATAGCTTCATTTTTTGATGTTTTTTTTCTACAAAATATTACTTTAATATTTGGCTCATGTGTGGAGTGCTTATTCTTTGAGTCCATTCGCCAAAATTGTGTTTTCACAAAATTTTTTGAGATAGGTGAAATATGGAAACAATTTCCTAAGAAAAAGGAATATGTCATAATATAACTAAAATTCCACATGATAACAACAACAAAAAGTGTCACGTACGGTGATAGGTTTTACATACCATGGTTTTTGTTGAACAAAAGCACTGATTCAGACATGAATTTCATGATTCTCTTCTTTGAACTTGTTGAACAATTCTATCTGAGTGGTTTCCAAGAAATGTTTTCTCATGTTGTTTGTATTGATTTCGTGTTATTCTTCTTCGCATCACATCCCTTGCATTTGGAGAAACATGTGAATTTTTCTTCCAATATTCATATATTGTTTTTTTAAAATTTTCTCCAAGACTATCTTTGTATGGTTGCCTACAAATAGCTCTACAACAAGAGATTTCATCATTTACATCTATTTGCAACCGAAATTTCTGATGTTTATGCAAAGTTTTTCGTGAGGTTCCTAATGCTCGTGCCATAGATTTTACCAAGTGATTATCTTTAGTACTTGATGAAACCACTGCCATATTTATTGATCTACGTATAGCTGAAACATTTTTCTGTATAGATCTTCTAATTGAATTTATAGCACTAGTTATATTTTGTATCACATTTTCCTTCATTTTTTTTTATCTTTTGTTGATTTTCAAATACCAAATAAATTCATAGCTTCTTTTAATTTCCTTAATGATAGGAGACCTTTCAACATTTGGGCATGAACTGTCGCATTCTCTGTTATGAAGTACGTATAAAAAATGTGTTTAACACGATATATTATAACATGGTTAGCTCTTTTATCTCCATATGTGTGAGTGTCAACATTTTCTAACATCTTATCATCGACGTTGATTTTATCTGTACGTATTCGAATAAATAGTACATAATAAGTTTACATATTAAATAAATAACTAAATTAATAGATATGTATAATTTCAATAATACATGCATGTGTTCCATATATATATATATATATATATATATATATATATATATATATATATATATATATATATATATATACACCTTGTGATTCAATTTCTTCACTTGAATTTCTTTCACCATTTTCACCATCTTCAGTCATCGTTTCAATATCTCTTTCACTTTCCCTTTCAAAATTTTGTATCTCATCATCAATGTTTTGAGGAATATCTCTCTATGTTTACATTGCAAAATATTTTTCAAATTAGTTCATCAAATAAAAATTAAGCTTCACATTTTAAACTAGTTCATAATATTTACATTTACATACATGTTTCAACTTCTAGTTGAGGTTGATTTTCCCTTTCAATATTTGAGATTTCTTCTCTCTTTCTTTTGCGATATTCTCTCGTCTCTTCTCTACATTCCTCAGGGTCTTTTTTTCATCATATTTTCTCGCGCAATTCCTTCTATTTCCAATGATAATAGAGTATGAAGTTCAAAAATTTTCCTTCAAAAATTTAGATAAAAACTCAAATAAAAAAAAAATCTCAAAAGATTTAATTTAAAGAAAACTCATTTTAAAAATTTTGCAAAAAATACATACTTCAATCCAAAAAATTACTTTAAAAAATTTGAGAAAAAAATGTCTTAAAAAAATGAAACAAATCTTAAAATATTTCGTTCCAAGTCCTGCAAAATATTCATTTAAAAAGTTAGGCAAAAACTCAATTTTAAAAGTCATTATAAAAGATTTACTTCAACCCAAAACACGTACTCTAAAAAAATGTCACTTCAAAAAATATCTCAAAAAATGTCCATTGAAAATTAATTCCAACTTCTTAAAAAATGTTACTTTAAAAAAGCCTCTAAAAAAATATCACTTTAAAAAATACCTCCAAAAAATGTCCTTCCAATATTAAGCCTAAAAAGAGTCCTTTCGAAATAAAACTTAAAACGATTCCTTTGAAAATTAAGCCCAAAACCTCTAAAAACAATGAAAATTAAGGCATACCTTAAAAAAAAATTAAGCCCAAAAAACATCCAAAAAATGTATCACATACCTCCAAGAAATGTCCTTTGAATGTACCTCCAAAAAAATTCCTTAAACCCAAAACAATCCTTTGCAAAAATTTCCTTTGAATGTACCTTCAAGAAAATTCCTTAAACCCAAAAAAAATCCTTTGCAAAAATGTCCTTTAAATGTACCTCCAAGAAAAGTCCTTAAACCCAAAACAATTCTTTGCAAAATCAGACTAAGACCTTTGCAAAATCAGACCAAATATGCAAAAATATGCGAAAATAATGAATGCTTTCGCGACAATTTATATTTCCGCGAAATGTTTTTTTGGAGGGGATTCGTGATATTTTCTGACCTAAGGAAATTCAGGTAAAATTTCGCCCAAACTTTTATAAAAAAATTCGCTCGAACTTTTATGTCGTTAGACTCGATGGGCCGTCGATGAAAAAAAAAGTTCGCCCGAACTATTTTTAAGATTTAGGTCGAAATAACATGTCTGCAATTACACAGAGCCAAGATCTGAAAACATATCTTCAACTCTGGACATATTAAACTCCATGAAAGATTCTGAATTAACTGTTGGAACCAAGACAAGCATTTTCAGAATTCAATCTACTTTCAGGAAATATAACTTTTATGGAATTTCATAAATATTTACTAATTTTAATTAATTTTGTAATAAAAAGGGTGCAAACAATTTCAAAAGGTCATTATGATTCAGTGAAATCATAATTCTATATCTTCCAAAATACTCTGTAAAAAAGTCCCAAAAAATTATGGTGCATTACATTGGTCCGTCGTCTGTAATGGGTAGTTTTTAGATTTTTGGTTTATAACTTATATGTTAAGAAATATTGTGTGTCGCGAAACATATTCAAAATATGCAATTTTTTCATATAGGACCAGTTCAAAAAATTCTAGTAATTATGATATGCATGAGTTGGCTTTATAAATATAAGGAAACCGAAGTAGACTGTGTCTAGATTGTTGTAACACATTTTGTTTCTCAAAAACACAAAGTTTCAAAGAATACATTAGTGTGTATTAACATGACTTCTTATGAATCCTTTGATTGTTAAAAAACACACACTTAAATAAATGCTAAGTTGACATATCAAATTTTTATAAAAAAAATCCAAAAAATAATTAATAGAAAGCTAATAAAATTTTTGACAACCTTTATTTTTATCACAAAATGAAATTCTAAACAGAATTTTTTTTTTGGCTTGCAAAATGTTGAAGAACAGAAAAAATGAATTTTTTTTTCTCAAAAAAGGGTAAAAAGTGTAACCCAACTTCACATTTTCACCCATAAGAGGGATAGTTCCAACTTGCGGATTTTCACCTGTAAGGGAAATAATGGCACATTTTCATGATGGAAAATAGACACATGGGTCACTGTTGAAGGTCTTTTGAGATTCGGGAACATGGAGTACATGGACAGTGACAAATTGTTGTGTAACACCCAGCAAGACACATTATTATTCATATTAGAAGTAGATTAGCTGATTTTGAAAATATAAGTGAATTTTTCTTCAGTATATTATCAATTTTTTTTTTTCGAATTGAAAATATACCGAATCGTATTCGAATCTGAATTCAAATTCGAACTTGGTAACTATGCTTTATGATAAGTGAGAAAATTATGGCCAATATTTTGGCTACGTAACTTCTCGCTTCATTAGTGTATCTGATTGAAGCGATTTCCAGGGTAGTAATTGGGACGAGGTATGTCCATCATGCGATGGAAAATATCTTAAATAGAATATCGCATATTAAAAAGAAATAAACTAAAACATAGATTTAGTGAGGATAGAAGAGTTTCTACTAAAGTTAAACATTAGAGGTAAGGTCTGTAGAGTTTACCTCGATGCCGCAAAGAACCTTATGCGGACAACTTGTTTGAACAAATAAAAACAACATCAATGGGAAATATGAAGGGCAGAGTCATGAATGTGCTATGGCTGTAATCAAATACAATTTTGATGGTTTCCATACATAAATAACCTTTTTTAACACCTATCAATATCATAACAGCAATATGGTATGCAAGTACAAAGTTTTCGATATGGAGTCCAACACTATGACGTCGTCTGATGGATTTTGTTCATCCATTACTCGACCCCAAAGAATAAAAATACCAACTATGGAAATTAAAATTGTGAAGAGTGAGATCAAAAGTTCTTGAAGCCATTATTATAACAGTGTTTTTGAATATTTCAAAGTCCAATAGAAATTTCAACATGGGTGGGGAGGATGATAACCCTAATTGACCAATCCAAAAATAGATTATAATTTATGATGTCAAAATTGAAAAAAAAAGATTTATCTTATTCTTTTCATTGGAAAAAAAACATTTCCGCACATTCAAAGCATGGATATGGTTACGTGTTTATCGTATAAGAAGTGGTTAAAGAACATGGAAGACTTCCTAACATTTCTTAAAACTATAACCAGACCTATTTTGGATAGAATTTTGGGAGATAAAAAAGTGCAAAAAATATGAGATCATTATGCAAAATAAGAATTATACTAAAAATATTATTACTCTTTTCCAATGTTTTTTTATGACCTAGTTATAGTGAGCTATAAGCACATCAGGATTTGCATCTACCAAGTTTCCATGGTTAATTTTAGCAAACATTAGGCTCCCTCCATTTTTATATAATGGAGGTATTCTATTTACTTTTAAAGTTGAGAATAATATCTTGAGTAATTTACACTCTTATCTTCAGGTGTCCTCACTTTAGGATCCTCTTCTTGCACCCTTGGTCTCTACATCTAGCTCCAATTTGGAAATTTTTTTTGGCATCATTAAATACATCATTTCCAACACATTATGAACCTTGGGTTGATGATTTGCATAATTTACAGGGTCTATTATATAGTAATTTTCTTTCTTAATACATTTGAGAGAAGAGTGGAGGATTTTTTTTTTTTGGAGAGCTGAATGGTGACCAACATATCGTGTTGGCCATATGTAACTACAAAAAAATAGTTTGATGTGTTTTTTCTACAAATGATTACTTTAATATTTGCCTCATGTGTGGAGTGCTTATTCTTCGAGTCCATTCGCCAACATTGTGTTTTCACCAATTTTTTTGAGATGGGTGAAATATGGAAAGAAATTCCTAAGAAAAAGGAATATGTCATAATATAATTAAAATTCCACATGATAACGACAACAACAAGTGTCACGTACGGTGATAGGTTTTACATACCATAGTTTTTGATAAACAAAAGCACTGATTGAGACATGAATTTCACGATTCTCTTCTTTGAACTTGTTGAACAACTCTATCAAAGTGGGTTTCCAAGAAAATTTTTTCATGTTGTTCGTATTGATTTTGTGTTATTCTTCTTCGTGATCACATCCCTTGCATTTGGCGAAACACGTGAATTTTTCTTCCAATATTCATATATTGTTTTTTAACATTTTCTCCAAGTCTATCTTTGTATGGTTTCCTACAAATATCTCTCCAACAAGAGAGTTCATCATTTACATCTATTTTCAATTGAAATTTATGATGTTTGTGCAAAGTTTTTCATGAGGTTCCTAATGATCGTGCCATAGATTTTACCAAGTGATTCTCTTTAGTACTTGATGAAACCACTGCCATATGTATTGATCTACGTACAACCGAAACATTTTTCTGTCTAGATCTTCTAATTGAATTTATGGCACTATTTATATTTTGTATCACATTTTCCTTCATTTTTTTATCTTTTGTTGATTTTCGAATACCCAATAAAGTCGTAGCTTCTTTTAATTTCCTTAATGATAGGATACCTTTCAACATTTGGGCTTGAACTGTCACATTTTCCTTTATGAAATACGTATAAAAAATATGTTTAACACGATATATTATAACATGGTCAACTCTTTTATCTCCATATGTGTGAGTGCCAACATTTTCTAACATCTCATCATCGACATTGATTTCATCTGTACATATTCGAATGAATAGTACATAATAAGTTTACATATTCAATAAATAACTAAATTAATATATATGTATAATTTCAATAATACATGCATGTGTTCAACATATATATATATATATATATATATATATATATATATACACCTTGTGATTCAATTTCTTCACTTGAAATTCTTTCAACATTTTTACCATCCTCAATCATCGTTTCAATATCTCTTCCACTTTCTCTTTCAAAATTATATATATATATATATATATATATATATATATCCCTTGTGATTCACTTTCTTCACTTGAATTTCTTTCAACATTTTTACCATCTTCAATCATCATTTCAATATCTCTTTCAATTTCTCTTTCAAAATTTTGTATCTCATCATCAATGTTTTGAGGAATATCTCTCTATGTTTAAATTGCAAAATATTTTTCAAATTAGTTTATCAAATAAAAATTAAGCTTCACATTTTAAACTAGGAAAATTTTAAATATCATAATCATAATATTTACATTTACATACATGTTTCAAATTCTAGTTGAGGTTGATTTTCCCTTTCAATATTTGAGAGTGCTTCTCTCTTTCTTTTGCGATATTCTCTCGTCTCCTCTCTACGTTCCTCAGGGTCTCTTTTTCGATCAGATTGTCTCATGCAATTCCTTTGATTTCCCATGATAATAGAGTATGAAGTTCAAAAAATTTCCTTCAAAAATTTAAACAAAAACTCAAACAAAAAAAACATCACAAAAGATTTAATTTTAAAAAAATTCATTTGAGAAATTTTGCAAAAAATACATACTTCAATCCAAAACACTTACTTTAAAAAATCTGAGAAAAAAATGTCTTATAAAAATGAAATGAAGCTTAAAATATTTCCTTCCAAGTCCTGCAAAAGTATTTCATTTAAAAAGTTAGACAAAAACTCATTTTAAAAATTCAATTTAAAAGATTTACTTCAACCCAAAACACATACTCTAAAAAAATGTCACTTCAAAAAATATCTCCAAAAAATGTCCATTAAAAATTAATTCCAACTTCTTAAAAAATGCCACTTAAAAAAAGCCTCTAAAAAATTATCACTTTAAAAAATACCTCCAAAAAATGTTCTTTAAATATTAAGCCTAAAAAGATTCTTTTCGAAAGTAAGCCTAAAAATATTCATTTGAAAATTAAGCCCAAAACCTCTAAAAACAATGAAAATTAAGCCCAAAACGTCTAAAAACAATGAAAATTAAGCCCAAATCCATACCTTAAAAAAAAATGAAGCCCAAAAATCATCGAAAAAATGTATCACATACCTCCAAGAAATTTCTGTTGAATGTACCTCCAATAAATGTCCTTAAACCCAAAACAATCATTTGCAAAAATGTCCTTTGAATGTACCTCGAAGAAAATTCCTTAAACCCAAAAAATTCCTTTGCAAAAATGTCCTTTGAATGTACCTCCAAGAAAAGTCCTTAAACCCAAAACAATTCTTTGCAAAATCAAACCAAGACCTTTGCAATATGAGACCAAATGTGTGAAAATATGCGAAAATAATGAATGCTTTTGCAACAATTTATATTTTCGCGAAATGTTTTTTGGAGGGTCTTCGTGATATTTTCCGACCGACAGAAAGTCAGGTAAACATTTGGCTGAAATTTTATAAAAAATTCGACCGAACTTTTATGTCGTTAGACTTGAGGGGCCATCGGCGTAAAAAAAAAATTGGCCAAACTATTTTTAAGATTTCGGCCGAAATAACACATCTGGAATTACCCAGTGGCAAGATCTGAATACATATATTCAACTTTGGATTGATTAAATTCCATCAAAGATTCTGAATTAAGTATCGGAACCAAGACAAGCATTTTCAGAATTTAATATACTTTCAGGAAACATAACTTTTATGGATTTTCATAAATATTTACTAATTTTAATTAATTTTTTAATAAAAAGGGTGCAAACAATTTCTGAAGGTCATTATGATTCAGTGAAATCATAATTCTATATCTTCCAAAATACTCTGTAAAAAAATAAAAAAAATGAGGTGCATTACATTGGTCCGTTTTCTGTAATGGGTATTTTTTAGATTTTTAGTTTATAACTTATATGTTAAGAAATTTCGTGCGTCACAAAACATATTCAAAATATGCAGTTTTTTCATATAGGACCAGTTCAAAAAATTCTATTAATTATATATTCATCAGTTGGCTTTATAAATATAATGAAACCGAAGTAGACTCTGTCTATATTGTTGTAACACATTTTGTTTCTCAAAAACACAAAGTTTCAAATAATACATTAGTGTGTATTAACATGACTTCTTATGAATCCTTTGATTGTTAAAAAAAATACACTCAAAGAAACGCTAAGTTGACATATAAAATGTGTATAAAAAAATTCCAAAAAATAAGTAATAGAAAGCTAATAAATTTTTTGACAACTTTTATTTTTATCGCAAAATGAAATTCTATACAGAAAAATTGTTTTGGCTTGCAGAAAGTAGAAGAACAGAAAAAAATGATTTTTTTTCTCAAAAAAGCGCAAAAAGTGTAACCCAACTTCACATTTTCACCCATAAGAGGGATAGTTACAACCAACACATTTTCACTTGTAAGGGATATAATGGCACATTTTCATGATGGAAAATAGACACATGGGTCACTATTGAAGGTATTCCAAGGTTCGGGAACAGGGGGTACAGGGACAATGACAAATTACTGTGTAACACCAAGCAAGACACATTCTTATTCAGATTAGAAGTAGATTAGCTGATTTTGAAAATATAAGTGAATTTTTCTTAAGTATATTATCGATTTTTTTAATTGAAAATATACCAAATTTTATGCGAATTCGAATTCAAATTCGAACTTGGTAACTATGCTTTAAGATAAGTGAGAAAATTATGGCCAATATTTTGGCTACGTAACTTCTTGCTTCATCGGTGTATCTAATTGAAGTGATTTCCAGGGCAGTAATTGGGATGGGGTATGCCCATCATGCTATGGAAAATCTCTCAAATAGAATACCGCATATTCAAAAGAAAGAAACTAAAACACAACTTTAGTGAGGATAGAAGAGTTTCTACTGAAGTTAAACATTAGAGGTAAGGTCTATAGAGTTTTCCTCGATGTCGCAAAGAATCTTATGCGGACAACTTGTTTGAACAAATAACAACAACGTCAATGGGAAATATGAAAGGCAGAGTCACGAATGTGCTATGGCTTTAATCAAATACGATTTTGATGGTTTCCCTACATAAAAAACTGGTTTTAACACCTATAAAAATCATAACAACAATATGGTATGCAAGTACAAAGTTTTCGATATGGAGTCCAACACTATGAAGTCGTGTGATGGATTTTGTTCATCCATTACTCGACCACAAAGATTAAAAATACCAACTATGGAAATTAAAATTGTGAAGAGTGAGGTCAAAAGTTCTCGAAGCCATTATTATAACATTTTTTTTGAAGATTTCAAAGTCCAATAGAAATTTGAACATGGGTGGGGAGGATGATAACCCTAATTGACCAATCCAAAAATATATTATGATTTATGATGTCAAAATTAAAAAAATGAGTTTTATCTTATTCTTGTCATTGGAAAAAAAAACATTGCCACACATTCAAAGCATGGGTATGGTTACATGCTTATTTAATAAGAAGTGGTTAAAAAACATGGAAGACTTCCCAACATTTCTTAAAACTATAACCAGACCTATTTTGGATAGACTTTTTGGAGATAAAACAGTGCAAAAAATAAGAGATTATTATGCAAAATAAGAATTATACTAAAAACATTATTACTCTTTTCCAATGTTTTCTTATGACCTAGTTATAGTGAGCTATAACCACATCAGGATTTGCATCTACCATGTTTCCATGGTTAATTTTAACAAAAACTAGGCTTCCTCCATTTTTATATAATGGAGGTCTTCTATGTACTTTTAAAGTTGTGAATAACATCATGAGTAATTTACACTCTTACCTTCTGGTGTCCTCACTTTAGGATCCTCTTTTTGTACTCTTGGCCTCTACATCTAGTTTTTGGCATCATTAAATACATCATTTCCAACGAATTATGAACCTTGGGTTGATGTTTTGCATAATTTCCAGGGTCTATTATATAGTAATTTTCTTTCTTAATACATTCGAGAGAAGGGTGGAGGATTTTTCTTTGGAGAGCTAAATGGTGATCAACATATCGTGTTGGCCATATGTAACTACAACAAAATACCTTCACGTTTTTGATGTGTTTTTTCTACACAAGATTACTTTAATATTTGGCTCATGTGTGGAGTGCTTATTCTTTGAGTCCATTCGCCAACATTGTGTTTTCACCAATTTTTTGAGATGGGTGAAATATGGAAAGAAATTCCTAAGAAAAAGGAATATGAGAAACTTTGTGATAAGGTTCTTCATTTACAATCAATATTTTTTGTCTTCTAAAAAGAAAATGCCACACTTGAAGCTCTCTCACTAAGAAAATAAAGAAGGTTGACAATCTTGAGTCCACTGGTGGAAAGTATTTCTAGAATATTGTAGACGATTTTCAGGAAGAAATTAACCTCGTTAATGATATGAAGGAGGAATTTGAGTAATTTTAACAATTAGAAAATGAAATTTTGAAGCAGAAATTTTGCAAGCTGGAGGAGAAATATAATCCTCGGGTTATGGAGGTTTTATGTTTAAAAGTATTAATGGAACTACTTCATGAACAAGTAGACCCTATTCAAGCGTAGAAAAATATATTGTAGGATCAATATCAAAATTTGAAACAATATTGTTATTCCTTATTACAAAATCGATTTAGAAGTATGAGGTCATTGAGGACATGAAAAAGTGTAAGAAACACCTTGAATTGGAATTATACTGCCTTTAAAAGGCTCAAACAGAGAATGTTAGTGTTGTTCTATCAAACTCACTTATTGATGTTGATAATGGTGCTTTTGTTTCGCTTAGTTTTAAAAAAATGTACTATCGTTATTGGCTTCTTATTTCTAACCAAAATGGGATATACAGATACTGGAGGAGGACATGGGAAAAATGGATAGGAAATTTTCGTTCCTATTGTTCCTAAAGTGAATAGATATAGAGTAGGTCTTGGATATGTTTCTAATATTGCTTCACTTCTTTCATCTGACCCTGTTGATTCTAGGAAAGTGTATTTTGTTGTAGGTGGAGTTTAAATTAAGTTGCTAAAATAGAAACCCCTTGTCAATCGTGTTGTATAAATTGATAAACATGTTGATAATGTTGTTGCAAATAATAACGATGTTATTATGAACAAATATTCTCCTATTTGTACACCAGGATTTAAGTTTTTAGAAAAAATATATGAGCCACATCAATATCCTCATATGAAAAAGAGGAATTTATCCAAGAATAAGAAAGTAGTTGAGTATGCAGTCAAATCATCGCAAAAACGACAAGAAATTTTGAACCATGGACCAGTGTTGACCATCAAGATTGATTATTGTTAGATTGATGGATGGTCATGGCATAATTTGAATAGTTGTTTATGGAATTCTTGCCATTTTGTCTCATCGATTATGTAGTCATATAATATCATTATTGTTTTATGTTTACTATTGTTGCTTGCTCAGTTGTATTTCAAGGGGGGAAGTTTGATGATGAAAAATATTTTTGTTAATGTGGTGTTGACTACATTTCTAGTATTTTATTCTCTTTTATGGTTTCGATGTTCAAACATATTCATTAGTGTTGATTGATTTTGTTTGAGTTGAATTTTCCATACTTGTAGGCCTCGGCTTTCGCTTGTTGGTGGACAATGTTCCTTCAATTTGAATCCTTTGTCTTGGTTCGTCACCAACACCCATTTTGTCTTAATCATTTCACGAGAAATTGACAAATTTTCCACTTTATTTCATCCACAACATTTTCTACTTCAAATATCAACCAACCTCTTTGATGTTTCATGCCTCTTATTATCACAATTTTGGTGCTTTAGTTTTTTGTACTTCTTAATCAAATCATGCCTTTGTTCTTTCCATCCAATGGATCATTGTGGGGTATAATGTTTCAACTCCGTGTTTATCTAATAATTGGAATCTTCCTCTCTTTTGGAAAGACTTTTTTTCCTCCATGTTTTTCTCCTTTTTCTACGCTGGTGAGAGTTTGTGCTTGGGTACCTTATGAGGCCTATTGTTGAGACAATTTATTTCTTTATGTTTACTCCCTATATTTCACTTAAAGGGGGTGTTAGATTTGAAAATTTTCAATGGTTCTTTTCCTAACGAGCTAGCTATAGTGAGTTGTAATATTATATAAGGATTCGTATCTACCCAGTTGTCATAGTTATCCTTAAACGACATTAAGCCTCGTCCATTGTTATATAATGGAGGTCATATATATACTTAAAAGTTTTAAATAATACCAAGATTAATTGATTCTCTTACAAACATATTATACTAAGAGGATTGAAAATTACTAATACTATTTTAATATTTAAAAAAACTAATACAAATTTAAATTACAAAATTACAACACCATAAATTTTTTATATTTAAAGAGTTTTAGGTTAGATAAATCTACATATAGATTAAAATATATGAATAAATTGAAATCCCTCATCTTTTGCAAGATAAAAGAAAGGTACTTTTAAACTTTTTTTTTTTCAACTTAAATAAGGAATACTATCTTTTTTAATACATAAATAATAATTTTTAGCTTAATGAGTCTTGTGTCACTACATAATTATATGATATTAATAATAATAAGAATTAAATATGGAATAAGGACCATAAAATCCATTTTCAATCAGAAATAAAATTTGGAGAGTACAATTTCTTGGTTTATGATATGAGATTAGAATTGATTTCTAAAAGAGATTATTTACCCTTATTCACAAGATTTATTTTAGTAATGTAATAGTTTTGAATATTATTATAAAATACATCAATGATTGTAGGTGGACAAGAAAAGGAATATAGGGAGGCTATGTTCCCATGATATCAGGGTATATGGAGAGGTTAGATAATTTTATGTACAATTTATTTACTTATAGTTGAGATTCTTGAGGAAGTCATGTCACATTATGAGAGAATGCATATTTAACCTTAACATGTTGGTAATTTTGCGGTTGTTTGTTCAATATTACCATTTATTCTTGTATTTCTTATTCCTTGGGGAGAAGAATAATTCTATTTAAGAGAGCTATTGTGGTGTCTATGTGTTAATACTTTTTATTAGCCTATAATGAAAATATGCCTAACTGCATGTGTCCATTGGCATTGCTAATGAATTTATGCATGGATGAAATTTTCTTGAGCTTCTAGCATTGATATTTTGTGACTAGTACTAGTGGATCCCTAGAGGGAAATATAATAGACTAAATGATTGAATTTTAGAGAAAGGGATTCCATTTTTGGGTTGTGTAAGTTGAAAGTTTTTTTTTTATTAGATTGGCTAAATAATTGTGATGACTATTATTAATCTGTGATTATATGAATAGAGAAAAATTGTTAGATAACTATTTTTGAGTGATATAGTAAGCCTAACACCCATCCTTGTGGAATTATACCCTTAGCTTGGGGGTGGCCTATTGTAGAGAGTGAATGTCTATTAGAGGCTATAGTTGGGTGGAATATCTAATGTTTACAGTCTATTTGTGGAATGTGCTAATACAGGAAGATAACTCATCAAATGAATTGGTTTCATTAATGTGGAAGTAATTAAGTATGAACTTGAATAGCGACCTTTGGGATTCACCTTCCAAGATATTTACAAACTCTTATTTTCTATTTTTAATTTACAAGTTTTTTCCCAATCCTGGAGGATTAGGTGTCAACATTCCCCCCCTTAATTTTAAGGAGTGTTTGTAAGTCCAAGAATCATTCTAAATATTTCAAAATTTTCTCTTCCAAGTGCTTTGGTGCAAATGTCTGCAATATTCTCATTTGTGGAACAATGGCATATGTGAATAGTATTGGCCTCAATGTGAGGTCGAGTCAAATAATATTTTGTATTGATATGATTGGTTCGATCATGGAATTTTTTATACTTGGCTAATTTTATTGCAGAACTATTTTCAATTAAAAGAGGTGTAGAGTGCACTTGTTTCTCCTAAAAATCTTCAAGAATTTTCTTGAGCCACACAATATCCTTGGTTTCTTCTGCAACTACCACACATTCTACATTTGTTGCAGAATCAGTTAGAATTGATTTTTGTGTGACCTCCAAGAGACAACTTCTAATACAAGACTCATAACATAACCTAATTTAGATACTCCATTCTCCTTTTCTCCATCAAATTTTGAATCAGAGTATCCAATCAAGCTGAAGTCATCCACCTATGTATATTTAATACCAAAGCCTTGAGTTCCCTTTAAGTATTTTAGAAATATTTTTACAGTAGACCAATGACCCTCACAAGGTTTTGGCATAAACCTAGAAATGATTCCAAAAATAAATGAAATTTATTTCTAGTAGAGGTGAGGTATTCAAGACATCCTACGAGCTTTATGTACTTAGTTGCATCTTCAAATTCATCTCTTCTTTGGATGTGAGCCTTAAATTTCTTCCATTGTAGTGGATAAAGGATTGCATAAAAAATTCAACAAATCTCCAATGTATTTCTTTTGAGAGAGAAATATAATTTTTTGATGTTGAGTTACTTTAATTCCCAAATATTAGTGAACATATACAAAAATTTTCATCTCAAATCCTTTCTTCAATTATCTCTTTCTCGATGCAATATAATTTTCATTGTTACCTCTCATTAATAGATCATCTACATACACCACAAGATAACCAACAATTTTTCCAACTTTATTGATAAATAAAGTTACATTATCAAGACCAATTTTTTCAAAATTTAGTTTCTAAATATGCAGTCAATTATTCATACTAGACTCGTAGTGCTTATTTGATCGCATACAAGGATTTTATAATCTTGCATACTTTATGCTCTTGTCCCTTCACAATAAAACCTTATAGTTGAGACATAAAAAAAATTCTTTTAGATCTCCATTCAAGAAAGAAATTTTTACATTCATTTGATAGACTTTCCATCCATTTTGAGTTGGCAAGGAAAAGAGAGTCTAGATGGTATCCCATTTTTCTATGGGGGAAAAATATCCTCATAATTGACCCCTTCCTTCTGTGCAAATACTTTTTCCACGAGCCTTGCTTTGTTCTTTTCAAGTGATTCATTTGATTTATAATTGTTCTTAAAGAACCACTTGCATCCAATCGGTTTGGTTCCAAATGGAGGGTCCACCAACTTCCACATTCCATTCTTTATGAGAGAACCATACTCTTTCCACATTGCTTCTTTCCACTCACAATGAGAAGTATATTGTTTATAGTAATTTGGTTTGAAATTAGTAGACAAATTTAGTTCACATTCATAAGAAGCATCCATGTCAACAGTTGAATCAGAATCATCTACATCACCTCCATTTTTTCAGGTGGAACTTATCATTCATGTCTTTCCAAACTCATCAGGATGAACGCTTTCAAGTTTCTTAGTGGACCATCTTGGAGTACCTTTCTAAGATGGTCCAGGTTATTCTGCTGACTGAGATGGGGCTGCATCAAGATTTATCCTTCCAATCCTCTCAATCTCATCAATAAAAGTGTATTCTCAACCTAAAGAAGTGGTTATATCTTCATGAGGTGGAGAGATTGATTCAAAAGGATATTCCACAGATTGATCGAGGATATGGATCTCCCCTTTAATATGTGGAATCACATTAGAAAATTCTTGAAAAGTTTTTACACGCCTCAATTTGTCAAAGTGATCAAGTTGTTGCTCAATAACATTGTTAGTCTTGGAGGATTCACGAAAAATCACATCCCTAGACAATATAAACTTATTATTTCCATCATCATGTATACGATATGCTTTAGAGATATTCATCTACCCCAATAAGATACACTTTCGACTCCTTGTACCAATTTTGTTTCTTTGTTCTTTGTGAATCAAGGCATAGCAGTGGAACCAAATATCCTTATATGCCTTAACAAAGGAATATGGCCATACCAAAATTTATGAGTATTATTTTTTATAGCATGAGATGGACCTCTATTTTTAATATACACTACACATAGAACTATATCAACCTAGAACATCAACTTTACATTTTTGAAAAACATCATTGGTCGAACCATATTTAAGATTCTCTTATTCATTTTTAGTTGTCGTGGATTAAGGCACAATTGTTTGATGTTGAATCCCATGCTAGTGAAGATAGTTTTCAAATTCATTTCAAGTATATTATTTTCCATTATCAGTATGAATAGAGCCAATATGAGAATGTGTAACATTTTAAATCCAAGCATGAAAGTTTTTGAAAGTTTTAAAAGCTTCAAATTTATTCTTCAATAAATATACCCAACACATTATGGTATATTCATCAATAAAATTCATCATATATTTATTTCCATTTGCAGAAGGAACACACATAGGGCCACACAATTCAGAATGAACCATTTCAGGATTTCTACCTGCTCTGGAAACATAATCATGAAATGGATTTTTGCTATGTTTCCTAGGATACAAGCATCACATTACTTTAGTTTCCTAAGAATGGTTGGAAAACTAGTAACACCATTTCTCTTCAATAAATGAAGACTGTCATAATTTAGATGTCCAAGCCTAGCATGGCATAAGAGACTGGATGGAATTGTACCTTCATTATACTAAGAATTTTATGCATAGTTATGTGCACGAGAAGAGATTCCTTGCAGCCTCAAAAGCCTTTCTTCTTTTATTTTTGTCATGAGAAGAATTTTGTCTGAAGCGTTTATCACCTCAACTTTTCCATCAAACATGTGAATGGACTGTCCTAGTTGGCGAATGTGAACCAAGGAAAACAAGTTTCTTCTTAGATTTGGGAGGTGAAGAACATCATCTAGAAGAAATTTAGAGTATACACAATTTGAGCCTAATGGTGCTAAATTTAGATAGTTTAAATCTTGACTTTTCTGGAAGTTAGACTGTTCCATCTGCATTGTGATTGAAATATTCAAAAAAATATTTCTGAAAATTCATGTAGCAGGTTGCAGCTGTATGAAGCAACCATGCATCTTTCCATGAATAAAATTAAGTACTAAAAAATTCTTCAATTACTCCAATATTGCAGTGTGCTACAATATAATGAGAAAATTCAAGTGCTTTTCCTTTCCTAAGATATTGTGTTTTACCTTTCTCTTCATTTATTTATTGTTGGATTCAATCCTAATATAGATTTCACGTGGATGTATCATGTACATTTATATTGCATTGAATACAATGGAGATCAGGTCTTCCTCCTTGATAACATTTTTCTCCACTGCCTCTATTATTCTTATTTCCACATCATCTTCTACCACCTCTTCCTCTAGAAGAATATTGTTTCTCATTCTTCTCTTTCTGTGCAAGGCACACAACTTCTTCAAAACACTAATCAATTTTCTTCCTCTTCCCATAGGCTTTATCCCTTTCTACAAAATTCTCCACAAGAGTGTCAAATGCAATATTATTCAGTTGAGCACTACTCTGTAAGGATTCAATATAGTGTGAATATGTGGGATAGAGAGCCTTGAATAAAGCTAAGAGAGGAACGCCCATTTTAACTCTAGTGGCTTATACAACATGCATCATAACTCTAATTTCAAAGGATAGAGAAAGGGGATCATCATCCTTCAACTCCAGGTTGAAGAGTTTGATCATTAAATAAACTACCACATGTTCTGAATGTGAGACATATACATCTTTCAACTTCTTTAAAGAATCAAAAGCATTGGTAATTCGAGTTATGTGTTTACTCACCTATTCATTTAAGAATGCAACAATTAGTGCATATGAATTTGTGTTCTTGTTCTCCCATGTCGCAAGCTCTTTATCTCATGTGGGATTTGCAGGAGGATTGTCACCTTCACCTTCACATACACCTTTCCATAGGTCATTGAAAATGAGGGTGTGACTTATCTTTCTAGACCATTGATGGTAGTTCTCTTTGCCAGTGAGAGATACTCTAGTTATTGAGATGAGAGAATGAATTGTTAAAAAAATTCTGAGTTGGGCCTTGAATAGCCAAAATACTTGCAGCAATAATTTCTGATAACAAAATTAATATATATCTACAAACGACAGAGCCATCATGCAACATTGTATTAAAAAAATTAATCAAAATAACCGAAAAATAATGTTGGAATTACTATATTTGACTTCAGGATCTGGCTCATAAACAATTTCCTTGATCTAAACCGACACTCATATAATCCACACTCATGTATATAAACCAACTAATATACATATAAATCATCGTGAAGCAACTCATATATAAACCACTCATATACAAATAAATGACACTTAAATAAATAAATTCAACTATAAATATAAACCATCTTACATATAAATAAACCATGTCATGCCAACTCACATATAAACCAACTCATATATAAATAAATGATGCTCGAATGAGATGCATCTTACAACTTACATCATAGAGACCTAGAGAGACTTGAAGAGACACACTTGACTAAATTTATGAATAACTCAAATGTTCTTGCTAATTTTATATCAATGTGAAATAATTTTACAACAAACAATGACCAATATTATAATGTGTAGAAAAAGAATAACTAATATGTAGCCAATCTCTAGGATCATATCTCTAAGGCGAATCTGCAGGTCACGATACTCAAATGAAGGTTTAACGATAGGAAATAAAACAATTTTAATTGTAAGGCTATAACATGGATCAAACACCCACAACATAGGAACAATATTATAAATGGAGGCACTAATTTCATATTATAGCATAAGGGGGTAGCACAAGTTCCAACGTAGAATGACAACAACATATATCACATCGTCACGAAGAGCAAAGAAGTGCACTAGAAGAAGATCGGTTTTAAAAGGAGGGCCACACAAGAGAAGAATTAATGTTACAATGCATAAGAATTTTCAAGGAATCAATAGAGTCGAAATTAAGAAACAAAATGCATAGTTTATGCCAAAGAGAGAGCGAGTGGTAGAGGAGTTAATGAACATGAATGAAGTGGGGGACCTATGCTCTAATACCATTTTAGGCCAGGAAGATAACTCCTTGAATGAGTTGGTTTCATTAATGTGGAAATTAGTTAAATATAGACTCAAATAATGACTCTTAGGATTCACCTTCCAAGGTATTTCAAAACCCTTATTTTCTATTTTCATATTTACAAGTTTTTTCCCAATCCCGGAGGATTAGGTGTTAACAAAATGTTTATAAAGTTAAGTGAAATTTTGGTTTTGTTTATTTTTATTCCAGTGTGATATTTGATGGTTAGCAAGATTTTAATGTTGATTGTGCTTATTAGTATTTGTGTTGCAAGTATTTAGTGTTCTAGGTTATATTCATGTGTTCTTGAATATCATACATTGTTCCTTTATTTTCTTGTTTCAAAATAATGGTGTCAAAAAGTTTAAATTCACTAAGATATTTAATTTTATAGTATACCTAGGCATGTGGGTACTTCATAGATTTTTATTAGAGATTCAATTTTAGTTCTTTGGGTGTATATGACATTGCACAATTAATTTTTGTGTAATCGATGAGCTAAGAAGCTGGAAAAATTGTTTCTTCAAAATGCAATTTTGAAAATTTGAAAAAGGCAGAAGAGAGTTTCCATGTGATGATGTGGTGTTGTTCTGCAGTGACAAGTCACGAGCCCTAGTATTGCAACAAGAATGTTGCAAATCCCAAGACTACCAACTTAAATTATCAACTGAAGGTTTGTATAAACCTAGAGGTGACAATGTTGTGCAAGCTCTACTCATGTCACCCTCAGTGATTGAATCACATCAAGGTATGTAGAGACCACTCCTTCAACTAGCTTTCAAAGAGAACTTACATGAAAATAGAAGAGTCTACTCTACTTGCAAGAAGGTAAACATAATCCTAATTGCATAAATGGAAGCGTCATTCATCAAATGTAAATGATAACTACAATTGCACAAAGAGAGAGAATGTACTTAATTGCATAAATGAACCATGATATTCTTCTTGCAAAAATTAAATTGTTACAGTGTGGAGCAGCCCATCTTATCTAGCTATACCACAGAAAGGGCCTTGCCTCTTCGTCAACACAATGACTTTCTCTTTTTTTTCAAAAGAAAAAAACCACTATCTATTAATGAGAAAATAGCAGTACATATTCGAAACATAGATATATGGTTGCGTGATGAGAAATCCAAGGGGAGACTCATACACCAACATATTAAGCATGACATTATTAACCTTACATGAATAGGTTCCATGATTTTGAAAGCTAAATTGCCGCATAGAGGCCAATGATGACATCTATGGTCAACCAGTTTCAAACAGAAAGCATAAACAATTTCCAGAGATATCCCCAGTAAAGGAATACAGATAATGAAAAATCAATACACCATATTCCTACTGGGTCCACATTTAAAATACCCATACCTGTTTAAATAAGACAGTCCAAAGCATTAGACAAATCGCAAAAGGAGAAACGAAGCCAGCTGTGTATACATCCAAAACGAAATAACATAACCAACTAAGGACAAAGCCATATAAACCCATGTTATTATTAGCCTATGATCTAATAATAACTCACTCACTTGCAGTTGTTAGTAGAAAAAAAAGGATCACACTCGCTTGTAATCGCCGGGGAAGAGATCGCGCTTGCTTGTAAAAACCAGCAAGATAATAAGAAAAGAAAAAACTGATACAAAAACTCCATCCAACTATGAGCTTGTGTTGATCAAGGAATGGGAATGTCAGAGTCCCAAGTCCGTACTACACCCTTATATTGAAACACATTCATGATTCCAAAATCCATAGATAGTCCTTTCTTAGATAGACCATCAGCCCTGGTGTTTAACTCTCTGAAAATATGTGTAATAGGTGGAAAATTCATTCTAGCCCATAGTCATTTAGTCCTCAACATCCACCCTTGAACAGAAGGGGCAGAGATAGAAAGGAATCATACACCGCTCCAATGATCACCTTAGAATCCCCATAAAAGTTTACATTTTGATACCCCAAGTTATATCCTGCCAAGAGCCCACTCCATAGAGCTAAGAGCTCCGCCAAAATGTTAGTGCACGTGCCAGCGTTCCAACAGATCTGTATGCATTCATCATGAGACATTTTAACCCAAACGACTTTCTCATGTCAATGGACCTCATGACTTGAACACAAAGAATTTATACCCTATGACGAGATATACACCATGACGAGAAAAATATGCGGTGTCAAACATTTGCATAAAACCTATTTCATTGGTTGCTAATGCAAGAAAGGAAACAAAGATCCACCTTCTTGTTGATTGTGGGATTCCATGCCAATAATTGTTCTACAGCTTTATGCCAATATTGAACCACCATGTTCTTTCCATAATACAAATGTTGGGAATGGTGGTTTTTTTTTATTCTTCTTCTTCTTCTGAAATGTTCTTGCAATACCTGAAATTGAGAGATTCCGCATGAAAAATATCTCGCAGAACTGAAATACTAAGTGCACGGACATGCACACTGGAATATGATATACATTGAAGCCGATACTTCAATAGGTTCCATAGTGCATCTTCCTTTGCCTTTCCTGGTACCCCAACCTAGAGAAAGTTGTGATGCCAGTGCCATTACTTCTAAAAACTCTAATTGTGGTGTTGTACATGCTTCTCCATCAACAAGCATGCCATATGTTGCTCTGAGGCATTAGCCAATACCATCAAGGACTCTGGAGCATTATGATATCTCAAAAGTTTAGCCAGAACACTTACAATGCGCTGGTTTAGTCTCCATACCTTTTGACGTTGGGTATCATCTAACGTAACCCAGGCCTGTAAATTTATTTCCACTTGAACAACAATAGCACTTGTGGATTTCACGGGAGAAGACCGTACACTATTACAAATGGAATCAACGACCTGCCTTCAACCTTGTTTGGCAGATGTACCCCGAATTCTACAGTCGTGTCTCAGCACTACGGTGATTTCATAGGAATTGGCCTTCCCACGACCTCTGAGCAAGAATTGGCCTTCACAATCAGCCTCAATCAAACGAAAACAACTACAAATCGATCTCAACAATATGCAGAAAAACGAACCTAAGGAATTCGATTAAAAAACAACGACCTCTCACATCGGGTTTTCCACAAAGAGTATTCACAGTCGGCATCATATCATCACACGACCGAACAACTTGGATCACTCAAGACCAGCTCGATAATTTACAGATCAATAATTCATAGTGCCTCTCTATGCAGACAACGAATACTCATCAACTTAGGCATGGGATGACAAACTCGTCTCACATACCCTTCCACTGGTAGTAACACATATTTCCCACACTATAGATTATTTATAGATTATTTCATGCTGGCAGGCAGTGTTAGATTTAAATTTGTTTAAATCTAAGGTGGGCATATACTGCCACCAACATTAAATAACTTATAGCCTTGGAAATAATAATCGCCTCTGCCAGCGCTTTACATATGTATTAGATACAGATTCTAAAAAACACAACCAAATTTTCCAAAGATGACAATGTTGGAAAGGTAGAGAGGAGAAACACAAAACAATTCACACACAAACCATATGACCTGTTGCTCTTCTATTAATCTTCAATCTCTCTTAATCATAATGAATACAATGAACCCAGTGAAGGGTATTTATCCTAAATCTCTTGACATGCACACACTTACCAAACTCATCTATCACATAAATCAACTTTTTTTAACTCTCAATTAACTCACTTTCTAACTCACTCACCAAATTTATCTATCACACAACTCAACTTACTCAACTCTCTAACTCTTCATGTGAGAATAATTACCTTACTTTAAAACACTCCCTTAATTACGACTGTATGGATCAACATAACTCAAACAAGACTTAACTATGCCTTCTAGGTTTACAATTAAAAATTGACTCAAATATCACTCAAACATGCCTCCTCGTCTATGTCTCAGCTAGGCTTACAATGACTCAAAACTTTTGCAATTTTTCATTTTTTTTCTCTGCTTCCAAATTCTATATCCTAGAAATTGCTTCATTATCTCTTGCGTTTCTTGGTGTAGGCTTTCTTCACTTGTTGCTGCTACAATTTTTATTTGACTTGTCTCAAATTTGTGCTAAAAAACAATTTGATATTTCCTTTTACACCTTCCTCTTCAAATATTCGTTCAAACATGGATTGTTGCCATAACATTACATCTTCAAATTGTCTTCCTTGCTCTACTTCTTACGCTTCATATTCCTGACTTTCTTTCTGTAATATTTCTTGATAGCATAATCTTATCTCTTCTTGACTCCATTGCAGAAAAATGGTTTTACTGCATTCTTCCTTGTTTTCAAAAACTTCCATATCATTCTCTTCACATTCATCATCAAATATTGTTGATTTCTTCTTGTAACCGTCACTCTCAAAATCATTATTCATCATTTCATTCAATTCTTTTATTCCAGCTACTGCTTTAATACTCACATCAATTTTTTCAATTCGCTTCTGAATCCATTATTCAATGAACTTCAAATCTGCATCAAATTTATTAACAACCTTGTTTTCATCTTCTGCTCCCATGCTATTTTGAGTACCTACATATCAAAAAAAAAAATTAAAAACATCTTTATAATGCTTTTCAATGAGAGCTTCCTGCTCTATCTCTTCCTTCCCTACCTTCTTTTCAACTGTTTTACAAACCTCTGTTGCTACAAACATGTTGTTTTCTACTTGGCTTCCAAACACAAGTGGGTTTCTCTCACCAAATAAAAACATATCAATATGTTCATTTTGTTGCATCATGTGCAATGACTCATCACCAGTTAATGGTTCTTCATCAAATTTAACTTCAAAAATTCCAATTGTTGGATACACCAAACAACTCTCTGCTCTATTGATAACTCCAGCTGCTACTTGTTTGCACACTACTTCATGAGCAGTTCCAACTACTTCATAACTTGTTGCTATAAAGGCAGCTTCAACCTTCAATGATTCATCAGATATGGTACTTACAGTATTACCATAATCAATCATTGTTTCAAAAAAGAAACCATACATAACCTCAAAATAATATTCATCCACACTATGGTGGGATATCCGAGCATGCATGTGCTCATTGTCAATTTCAGCTTTAACAAATTCATCAACTTCTTCTAGATTCACCAATGTATATATAATTTTGTTGTCATCATCCACATGTGTTTCATCACAGTGTGATTCACCATCTTCTACACCATCCAAGTTACGGTGGAGTGATTGAGTGTTGATATGCTCAAGCTCTATTTCACATACAGAGGCTTCAACTTTTCTCTTTGCAATATTTGTTGCATCTTCTTCACCCATATGCTTGTTGGCATAATGGGGTTCACCATCATCTGCACCATACACGTTACGGTGGAGTGCTTGAGCATTGATATGTTCTTGCTCTATTTCACATACAGAGGTTTCAACTTCTCTCTTTGCAATATGTGTTGCATCTTCTTCATCCATACGCTTGCCGACATAATAGGTTTCTCCAAGTTCTATTGTCCTCACAGAGTCTTGCTCATCTACTCTCAGATTTTCTTCTGACATATTTGCATGTGACATATCTTGTTGTTGCATGTCACTCCCCCTTGCACCAAATTATGCTTCCAGTTTCTTCCATGATTCCTTGGAAGTTGTAGCTTTTGCTACCTTGCACATAACTGTTTCATCCATTGCATGTTGAATGAAACTCAAAGCTAGGGAATCTTTGCCTTTTCTTAGACATCTTAGTTCCTCGGCTACGACCTGAACCTCTTTAAGCATGGCAACAATGTCTGCCTCTTCTTTTTTATCATTTTTCATAGTCTTCTTCAGTCATGCTTTGCGACCCATGACTGATGTCATAGCTACTTGTACGCTTGCATGAGGCTATCTTCCATATCGCCCCTGAAAAAAAATATGAATTTTAATATGTGCCCTTGTAAGGCACAATCTTCTCCAGAAAACCTGTCATGCTTCAAAAAACACCAAAATATTGTTTGTGGACTGTTGGACTGTGAAAAGCCCTAAATTCTCTTGCCAATAATAACTCCAAAAAACCACAAAATATTTTATATGCACCTTGTTTTTTTTTTTTTCTTAATAAAAAAAAACTTCAAAAAAAACAATTTTTTTTTTATACCATGCACTTTTACACCCTTTCTTTAAAATCCCGTAAAACTCTCTCATGCAAAAAAAAAATATTTATAAGAGAAAATTTATAGAGCGCTTTCCCTTCTCAATTCATAATAAAATCCTTTCTTTAAAATGACTTCTTCTAAACCTCCTCACATGCTTTATGAAATACATTTTTAAAAATTCTTTAGGAAAAAACCTTTTCATATGGCTTTAATAACTCCTTGGTTGAATTTTTTCTTCAAATATCCAAACCTTCACTAACGCATGCTAACGCAACTAAAGTGCGTTGTAGAAGCGTTTAACGCTCGTCACATATACTAGCACCACGTTAGTGCGCTAACACTGCTGAAACAATGGAACCTCCGTGTGCTGTGTGTATGCGGTAAGTTTACCAGTTATAACGCGGTTGTCTGCAAAGCCCCCCAGCATTATAATGCCCTGTATTTCACTACAGGGAGTGTTATAGCATTATAGCTCGAATTAAGAGAAAAAATATTTCTCTTCTTCTCACTCACAGATTACTGCTAATCCGTTCTTTCTCTTGGATATTTTCACTCACGGATCGATGCTAATCTGTCTTCTCTCTCCTGGATCTTTCAATCAGATCTTTGCTACTCTGTCCTCTCTCTTGGATCTTTAAATCAGCCCTGATACCAATATGTTGGAAAGACAAAGAGGAGAAACATAAAAAAATTCACACACAAACCATATGAGCTCTTGCTCTTCTATCAATATTCAGTCTGTCTTAATCACAATGAATACAATGAACCCGGTGAAGGGTATTTATCCTAAATCGCTTGACATGCACACACTTACCAAACTCATTTATCACATAGCTCAACTTTTCTCAATGCTCACTTAACTGACTCACTAACTCACTCACGAAATTTATCTATCACACAACTTGACTTACTCAACGCTTACTTAACTGACTCTCTAACTCTTCATGCAAGAGTAATTACCTTACTTTAACAGACAAGTATCCTCACCAATCAATGTGACATGAAATCCACTCAGCCCTCCAACTTAATGCTACATTTATAAGCCTTTATAACATTGAATAATAAAACAACCACGTAGACAGTTAAAAAAATAAAATAAAATATCTTAACCTTCTTTCCTCAAGTGACAATGCTTCTTTTATGTGCCTTTACACAAACCTCAGTTGAGGTTTGCGCCTCCTCTCTAGCTTTCACCGAAGCTCTCCAAATACAAACAATGATCAACACAATCCAGAAGGCACTCGATCATCCACAGGTTCAATACAACCATGGAAACCTTTGATCATCCACACATTCAACATCTCACAATACTATTCTTATTTCGTCACCCTTCCGTGAGGGTAGGGGAAAGGCCCATAACTCGTATACCATCTTAAAATTGAAAAAATAGTGCACACACTTTAACATATATTGATTGAATAATATTACATATATACATGAAGTGTTGTCTCAAGATAGGGAAATTGTTTTGGACAGTTGGTTGAGATAATATCTCAATCACACACCAATCTAGGAAACAACTAGATCTATACAACTCCTAGAGAATAGGAACAGACTCATTTATATAGAATTAATCACAACTCACACAAGTAGGAATTA
The DNA here is from genome assembly GCA_034641835.2 of Pinus albicaulis. Lineage (NCBI taxonomy): Eukaryota > Viridiplantae > Streptophyta > Pinopsida > Pinales > Pinaceae > Pinus > Pinus albicaulis. Next base: position 1,186,418,110 of record CM076578.1, on the reverse strand, counting down.
TATTTTCAAGTACATAGGCATAAAAATGTTTACTTCATGATAAATCTCACATTGCCAAAAAAAAAAGAGAGAGCTTATTTTAAAAAATATATTAATATATAAATATAAGAAAACATGGGACAAGATTCTTAACTATGGAGATTCACCACACTTTACCATAGAGATTTTTAGCTTGTCAATAGGCTTTGTGAAAATGTGATGGGCCAATGCCATGGCTTACTAATACACCATTTCCAAGAAACCATAATTCATATTCACATGACACATGGTAATATGACAATTTTTTTTAATTAATCAATTACTTAACCATGATGAAAGAAAATAATTATTTTGGAGATAAATATAAACCTTAGATATGTATATACTATAAGAATATTCTATTATATTCAATATAAGTTAGATTCCTCTCATTCAACTAATAATTACTAATAATTAAACTAAAATTAAAGCAACCCTATTTTATAATAGACACATTTATAGGCACAATTAATGTTAGTATAAAAAGTGTGAGATTGTTGTCTTATAGTTGTAATGATAATATAAGTAATAATACTAACCCAACCATATAAATTAAATGGCTATTAAACACCTATAAGCATCAATCTATAATAAACATATAAAAAAAACAAAACAAAATTACTTCATAATACATCTTACATTGCTAAAAGCAAAAATGTCATAAAAACAAGATAAATTATAGCTTTATTTTCAATTATTATTCATTATAAAATAATTAACATGTATACATTTTTAAAAAATGGAAAAAGATTGTTAAACATGAAGATTTATCCCCACTTTGTCATAGAGATTCTTAATATGTAAATACACTTTATTACATTATGAGGACCAATACACTAGCTTATCAATATCAAATGTCCAAAAAATCATCACTCACTTCATATGAAACTTGTTCATATAATTTTTTTTTAATTAATCAATTCAATTAAAAGAGTTAAAAGGGTCACATTGGTTTGAAAATAAATCTGAATCATTGATTTGTATTTACTACTATAAATATTCTAGAATATTATGTGGATATTAAGTCTATAACATCCACCTAATAATTATTAATAATTAAATTAAAATGTTCGAAGCCCCATTCAAAAATAGAGGCTTGTTATTTGTTAATGAGAAATATGTGTAATTCATTCAATTTTTAATATGGAGTTGATATGTGAAATTTAAAAAAAAATTAAAAAAAATCAATATGTATATTAAGTAAAATACTTCAATATAAACTATAACTAGTGCAACCATATAAATTAAATGGATAATAAATATTTATAGAGATCGATTGATAATAAGTATCGAAAACTAAAAATAAAAATAAAAAAATTATAAATTATTATTATTAATAATAAATATTAAAAATAATTAATATATAATTTAATCATAAATACATTTAAAATAACATGTAAATAGTTTCTTAACTATGGAGATTTAACCCTACTTTACCATGAAAATTATTAATCTTTCAATAACTTTCTCACAATACATTATAATCTGTCGCACTCAAGAGATCTTGGTGATTTAGAGTTTGTAGCCTTTAATATTATGTCTATAGTTTTAAATAACTTTGATTTGCAGTCACCAAATGGTAGTAGCAAGGTTTATTTAATAAAGATACTAGTGCTTGAGTTATAATTATATCTATTGCAAAGACTATAAAGGAATATATGTCTTGTATGTTTTGTTGGATGTATGAGTTTTTGGCGCTGTAAAATGTTTAAACCTTGTACACATATTGCATATAAGTTCATTATTATATTGATGTGCATTCATATTATAAGATATGCATTTATATAATTTCTTGTATTGAGAAAAGCTTTAAATATGAATATCATTAATACCCTTTCTTTAGTCCTGTACCTTTTGCTTTATTTTGATTAGTTATAAAAGAAATATTTATGATATTTTGTAGAGCTAATGTATGTTTGGTAATTGAAGTAGGGATTTGTGGTAGATGATAGTAGACTACTTTTTTTAGTCTGTACTAAGATCTAAAGAGTGTTTGACACTAAGATGACCCTAGGAAAGTTTAGGGTTGGTCATCCCCATCCCTTAGCAAAGAGTGACCAAACACTGCTTAGTGGTTAAAAAATGCTTGATCAAGCCTAGAATATTTCTTTTTTCCTTGTGCTATTAGATACCACAATGAGATCTTGAGTCCCTTTTTTCCACTAGAGAACTAAGTTAGATATTAAGTCAACCAACTCAAGAGGATCTAACACTAAGAACTCAGTGGCCCTTTAGTTAGGATCATTTTATGCTTGGTTTAAGGCACTGCCACTAGAAGTATTCTGATCATTTGTAGCCTAGGAGATGAATCTCTGATAGAAACCATAGAGATTATACTTTCTTTGATTTTGTTTGTGTGAAACCCTTTTAGGAATATAGGCATAACCTTAGTTAGCAAGTCTTTGTGGGACTTCTCTCGGAAAAAACTGTGCAGTGCCTCTAATTCTACAACTCCTAGATTGACAAAGTAAGTGTTGAGTAATTTCCTTTTGAAATACTCCACCAAAAAATAAGCCCCTTTCCATATGGTTTATCTAGTCATCTAGGGTTCGAGAAATTTAAAGTGTTCTTGTTCAATTGATAGGACATATGGGCGTATGGAAGATTACTTGGATACATCTGGGCTTTGACAGAATCTAGTCACTACAAGGGTATCCAAGAATCTGGGTATGAGGGGTTTCCTAAGGCAACTACATATGAGAAAGGTTGATTACTGAATTTCTTGAGTAGGTAGCAGACCCCCTGATAAGTGGAAAAGAATGAAGTGGCAGTATAGGAGGCATCCATATCATAGTAAACCTGGAATATATGTGGTTCCAAGTGGCAATGATGTGGTACTCTAACATCATTACATGTGGCAAGTGGATTTGGCATTTTTGGGTGGCCAAGTGGCCATTTCTAAGTGGCACATAGTAGTGACATGGAATAACATATGTAAGATAGACGATGTGGTGGATGATGTGGTAATGACATGTCAAACTTAGGATTCATGCCAGGAAGTTGTTTTATAAGGATTCATAGTGTTAACATTTTGATATTTTTTCATATTTTTCTGGAGTTTGGGGGTGAAAGGCCATATGGGAAGTTGATGGTCTAGAAGTGCATGAATGATGCACCATTAAAAAATTCCTATATCTTGATGTGACTAACTTCAAAATACTTGGTCAAATTTCTATGCATAAAAGGTTCCAAGATCGAAAATATTAAGGAATTCGATATTTGAGGCATGCAACTATTGTTGGTACTTAGAAAGGGTTAGATGTTAGATCTCATGGATCTAGGACTTGGAAAAATTATTAAGGAAAAGGTGGACCCCATGCTAAGCTCTAGATTATATCTGACTTATTCAGACATCAAGGGGTCGAAGAATGCACATATTTTTGGTTGGTTTAGAATAGGTTGGATACCATATTTTGGGTTAGAACTTGGTTATGGTACACCATTGCAGGGGCTAGGAAGAACAACTCCCAAAGCTTATGAAGTTGCAAAGAAATGTTAAAATGGTTAATTTCCTAGTCATGAGGGCATGGTTCCAACCCTAAGTTTCATGAAGCGAGGGACTCAATGCTCCAATAACATTGACTAATTAATATGTTGACATGGAGCGATTTACTAATATATTCAAGTAATAATTTCCAGGTGTAAATACCATGGACTGAAACCCATGGTAAATAAAGGGACATAACCATAAAAGAAGAAGAGAACAATGTAAGAAATGTTGGCATGAATATATGATCAACAAATGTAATCCCGATGAACTGATAAGGACAATGAGGTTAGTAAAAATAATGATAGGGAGAGGATTTGTGGTATGATAACTATATTTGAGTGTCAAACTTGTGATTTAGTGTTGAACATGTAAGTGTTGAGTTGTGGAAGGTACAAATGTCGAAAGAGGTAAAAAATCAAGTGTTGTTATTTTTGTGTGTGTGTGAGAGAGAGATTATATGTTGATTATATGATTTGAACTATGCTATGTGTATTATTATGTGTAAGAGGAGTCACTGACTTAAGTTTGAAAATTAATGAAAGATGGATCTAAGTGACTAAGCAAGTAGGTTCTTGTAGAGGAGGGGATAATAGTCTCCCTCAGGTTGATGCATATGAAATAAATTGAAAACTGAAGTTGGTGCTAGTGTTTACCTTAAAAATACATAAGTTATGGTTTTATTCCCTTATGGGTTTCACAAGTTAACATATTGTGTTCAAAGCTTTTAGTGATTGATATCTATTATGCTGTTGAATTTATTTAGCTAGACAAATCATTGTTAAAATTTACATAATACTAATTCACCCACCTCTCAATATTATTTTGGTTTCTAACACTACATAATTATCAAATATTGTTATGTAATTTTTCTTATATGTATACGTGTATAGGTGTAAGGTGATGTGCACTAAGGATAGTGAAAAATGTAGAGTGAGGAGAATGTAATACCCCACTTTAATCCCCAAAATAATATTGTATATTTTTAATAGTTAAGGGATAAGTGGTGTAATATATAAACATTATATATTGGAATTAATAAGATGAAATACATCACCGAGTATTGATGTATATGAAAAAACAATAGGGGAATATGATTTCACAAGGGAGGGGGTAAAATGGGGTCTAAGGGGGAATCCCATATGATTAAAGTATTAATCAACCTTCATAAATAATTTTTTCTTTAGATATTAATATAATTTTGACTTATTAACATTGTAGAAACTTAGATTGAGTAGTATGACACACATTTCATGCCCCCATCTGCATCATTTCAAGTCTCTGGAGACATTTTGTAAGCTTTCCATTGTGACATTTATGAAATAGTTGTTCTACTTAGTGAAATAGTGGTAGTCGTATGTAGGAAGCTACCGATTCCATTAAGTGAAAAGTACTCATGTAATCATTCTTGTTAATATATATATATATATATATATATATATATATATATATATATATATATATATATATATATATATATATATATATATATATATATATATATATATATATATATATATATATTTCTTACGAAAAAACCATTATTTCATTGTGAGGAAAAAAATTACATTTTGCAAATGCTATAAGCATTCAAGTATGGGAAGCCTCTCGACTTGGTAGAAAAAGAGAAAAATAAAAAATGAAAAATGAAAAGAAGAAGTTAAGTGTTATAGAAATCACTTAAATTTTATTTCTTTCTCTTCTTTCTTTAGATCTTCCACAATCCCTATGAAGGAGGGTTAATAGGTATCATTGCTAGATCATTCATGGTCACTATATGAATTGGTTCTTTATTAAATATAGACTTTTTGATGGATGTAAGCTCTTTGTGCACACCATCCCATCCTCTTTGTATGCCAAAAATCTATAATGTTCCAAGAGGTGGGTTGGATTTGAATCTATACCATTCAACGCATTGGTAGTGGATCCATCACAAACTTAGGTACTCATATCATCTTGTTTTGTGGGGTTCTATTTGAGTTTCTCTTCTTATTTTGGTTTAATGGGGTCAAAAGGTCACTAATCTCTTCTTTTAGGAGCAAAACCATTTTTATTTTTTCAAATATTTCTTTCATGTGAGTAGGTTTCCTATAGATGCCTTGTTTGGAAACCTGAATGTTGTACTTTCATATTCTAATATTTGAACCCAATGAAAATATTTCTATTTCAAAAATATAAGATCTCGAAGCCCTTTCCTTAAAAATGTTTCCACACAAATTCGGGCAAATGTAAATATTCCTTTTTTTGTTCTTTCAATGTCCATGTTTTGGAATGTATCTAAAGTATTCCCAATGTCCCCAAGTACCTTGCGATGCCAAAAATGAAGGGGAATATTTGGTAGTCTCGCCCGTACTGACATCTTCGACACCACCATAGTTGTGTCAACAAAATATGGGAACCATGTGGTGATGAAGAGTTTGACTCTTCCCCGGAACCAGGGCCCTTCTCGTAATACTTATCCAACTATTCTTTAGTATCAAAATGAACCATGAAAAAAACCTTTGAACACAATATATATCATAGTTTTGGGTCCAAGTTGAAAATACCCAATGATGAAAATATTCATATCTTAGCCAAAAATCGTTAAATTTGCATATCACGTTCCTAAATTGAAGCATAGAAAAAAAGTGATTAACCACTTTTATGTTACCTTCAGATCAAGAATTTATTCCACTTGATATATAATATATGTTCTTGGGTTGTAATGTGGTTGTTTCATTGATGCATGCCACTTTCCCTATGCTACATATTTATAATATGTTGATCCTTCTAGGTTCCTGGATCTTGATCCACCTCCATGCAATCTCAATAACAATATGAGGGTGGAGTTTCTTGATATGTCATAGTCTTTCATTTGATAAAATGTAATATCCCGAAATGGAAATCAGCATCTTTTACACCACTGAATCAATCCTTTTGTCTGAAATATGAACAAGGATATTTCAGATATGGACTGAGAGGGATTTTACCAGTTATTTCACCTCTAAAGAGAGGGTGAGAATCAGAGGCTTCCTGACCCTTTCTTAGACTCTGCCTATAGCTATGCAAATATTTCTTCCTTCAGGAAGATCCTGCTCAAAGAACGAGCTACAGCAACATCTGAACTTTAACAATGAACATCAGTGAAATAATACATCATAGTGCATAAGAAAGTACTTGGTTGATATATAAAGTAGCAACAACAAATAATATACAAATCTTGAGGAAGAAACCTCTCAAGATAGCCTCAATCAAGAATATGCATTAAAGCTCAAGACTACACTGCTACAAGTTGCTGCCCTAGCCATGACTGAGCAGTTACATTAGGAGACTGCAACACATTATATGGAAATATGATGATATATCATTATAAGCTCAAGAAAAGAGGGGAAGAAAGCTCTCAACCCCTGAAAATAGCTAACTAACAATCCTTGGAAGGATTGGTTGCATTACATGTACAAAATGATAAAATACAAAAATTCTGGAGTTGTAGTGTAGCTGCTGCAACTCAATAATAATACATGAATGGAGAAGGGAAAGAATTCTGCAAACAATATAGCAACCTCCTCCAATGATCTTCTAAGTGAAAGGATGCCCCTTTCACTGAAGATTACACTCTCTGATTCCCCCGGTGAATCCTTCTACAAATGCCCTCTGAAAATAATGTTGTAAGAGGGAGTGAATGTGCTAGGGCTGAGATGAAACACTTGGCCCTATGCCAAAATTTGCATATAAGCTTCGGGAATGTAATTTTCTGATTTCATAGAGAAAGAGGAACAACTCCTCTTCAAAACTAACTTAGGAAATGGTGGGATGATGATCCCTCACTGCTACCTCCAGCAACTCCACTGAATCTGCCCAACAAAAATGTTGTAGCTGAAAGAGATGGCTTTGGCCTCAAGCCTGGATGTGAGGAAGATGAATAAAAGCTCCTCCAAGGCGTCCCAATGAAGGAGAGAAGACTTCTAAACAGAAATCTTCCTTGTGCTAAGCAGCACAAGCTATCTTAGTTGAACAACTGAAGAGAGCTGGAAATCGAAATTCTCAAGGATGAATGAACAATGGATCTCCTTCACCTTTTTATGCGAGGAATGCTTCCTTGCCATGGACCCCACTCACATTAGGTTTTCTCTCATTTCAAATCTCCCTCCATCAAAACTGCATAGTCTTCTTGTGCAAGCTTCCCCTCTTGGGCACGTTGTTGACTTGGTCAACCATGGCCTAGTCTTCTTCCTTTTGGACCTTTTCACACTAGGGAATGTAAAATTTAGCCACTTAAGTGACTCATGAACCTTAGGAGAGTTTTATTATGCTGCTACATGGCCCCCTCACCCATTTATTCACTTTTATTAACATAAAAGCAAAATTGATGTTCCAATTACCTTATTGCAAAATTTGGAACATTACAGTCCTCCCCTCCCAAAACTTGCTTGACCTCAAGCAAGAGAAAGGATGAAATAAAAATAAGGTCCTCCACTCAAGGCATGGAGTCTGAAATATCCTCATGTAGATCATCCATCCCCAAGCAATCAACCAAGCAAAATGAGTCACCCTCCAACTAGGAAACTCCTGAAAATACTCCTCCACCTTGTACTCAAGTAGAAAAGGTGGGCTGAAATTCTGATCCTGGTAGAAAAAATAGCCTACCCCATGCTGTCCTCTTCTCCACTGAGGATAAGTGAAGAGTGTATGATGATCCTGGGCTGCAAAATACTTGCCCTCAAGTTGCAAGATGAAGACTAGATCTCCAAGGATCTCTCCTCCAATGCTGCAAATCATGTTGGCCCAAATCATCTCATATGTGATGAGTTGGAATTCATCATCATATGGCATCCAAAAAATCATATGGGTCACCTCATGGAAAAAAAAATGGCTGAACATGGTGGCCATATCATCCCCCATACTCCCCTTGGAGCATGAGTTGCAAAAACAATGGAAGTCCCTCCTCCCAAAGGGCACATCCACCCAATGAGTTCCTCCCTCCTTATGATGCGTATGGGACTGCTACTAATATATGGCTGAGATAAAATGGTCTTCAAAAGAGACCCAAGCCACCCAATCAAACATATAAACCATGAAATGCCTCCTCCAAAATTTTGAACTCTCCAAATAGCTCCTCCCACATGAAGGAAAGAGATGAATCTTGGAAATCATGGGTTTCCCATTGTTTCTCCTAAAACATACAACATGTAAAATAGGGAGAATCATACCCCCAATGGGCATCATCAACTCATGTTCCACTTTCCAAACAAAGCTCTCCATGCACCAAGAAAAATCTGCAATGCATGGAAGCAAAAACCAATAGAAGCAAGTTGTGTCATGACAACCAGAAAGTGGATCATTGTTCCACCAATGGAACCTGTGCAGTGCATTTCCTGCCTGCATAAAAATAGAAAGAAACAAGTGTTTTCCCAGCCACTTGTTTGCTGCCACAATTATCTCAAAAGATGTATACATGAAAACATACTTTGGTGCCAAAGGTGCACACCAGAATCCATGTGGCTTTCCCCCACAATCCACTGTTAAGATAGCCATCATATTTGCTGCAATAGACCATGAGAATAACCAAACATAGTGTACAATAAGGAAAGATCCTCCTTGATATAATATGCTTCTCATAAGAATAAGAGAGTGCCAAACATAAAGCAAATGGTTACCTCCCTCATCATGTACTTTGGCCTTTGAGCTGAAATGGCTCAAGTGAAAAGTCCCCCTTACTGCAACATAGTAGGCGAGTGTTTGTGCCAACAATCTCATCATCTCTTGGGCTATGCATCTAGCCATATGTTGATATGCCTCCATCAAAAAGCCCTCCCAAGTGGACTCCTCCATCAGTAAATAGTATGCATAAGAATGCATGGAAGAAGAATCCAAAGTTGCTGCATGTAGGTGCCTCTTCTTGTGCTTGTGGGCCCAAGCCAAGATAATAAAAACATAGCAAGGGATGCTACCATCCATTACTTCCTCATTATCCTCTTCTACATGCCTCCAAGACACATCACTTTTGAAGTGGTTTTGAGAACACTTCAGCAAGTAATCCAAGCTCTCAAGTGACAGCGTTGATGGCCTTTGGAGTAGGGCCACTGTCATCTCAAAGCTCCCCTCTTTGACATGAATCTTGTCAAAGACTCCTCCCATAATGTTGCTGCAAATGTAGAGCTCCTCCCATGAAGAAGGTGTTTCTTGGGCATCCAAGATCAAAGAGCAATTCCCTTGCACCATGCTAGTGCCTCCTCTTACTCCCGCAACATCCAAACAAAATCTGAGCAACAAGACTGTTTGTTGCTCCTCCATACTCCCACCATGCCAAATATGAAATGGGAACATAATGAGTTATAAGGAAAGTTCCATCCCATCATGATGCACCCATGCTCTCCTTTTCTCCATGGTGTAAGTATCCTGCCATCTCCTCTTCCTCCTCAAACCCCATGAAAAGGAATACGTCACATGTTGGCCAAACTCCCTCAAGAGCAACCAACGCAGCATGGATTCTTGCTGCCCTGTATCATAGATATGCAAGAGGCTCACCATCCTCTTGCCTCCCATCCACATCCACTCAGCTCCTAGTGGATGATATTAATCTTTCTGCAACTTGGTATCTCTCCCATAAGAGCTACCATCATCCCAAAATAGAATTTTTCCTTTGCATTTCATGGGACATTGAAATGCAATCTCCTTATGATACATGTCTCAAACACAAACCTCCCATGTGGTTCATAACTCATCAATGTTGCATGAGGATGATAAGGGTTTCTTCCTCCCTTGATCAAATCAAGGTGGCACAACGTTGTTGAAGTCTCCTCCTCAAGACAGTCAGCATGCAATAGTATGCAATCTCTCATAGAATGTGCTGAATCATCATAAAATGGAAACTCATGCATACCTTTGAAAATTTTGGGAGAGTCTTGTGTGGCTACAAGAATCTCTTCCCCAACTGTGCTGGTTGCCTCAACTGCTAAAGATGGAGGCTACTCCTCCATGATTGTGATAGCGCAGGCATGTGCCTCTTCTGTTGGTGGTGAGGGCTCCTCCCTCCTTTGGCCAAATAATCTGATCAATATATGAGAAAAATAAGCAAGAGTGGAAACCCTTGCATGCCTCCCATAGCTGAACCACCAAGCCTTTGCTTCTCCCTCAAGGTGCAGCGCTGCAATTTCTACAGCCTCTCTGTCTACCACATGATGTAGTAGGAAGAAAGCCTCCAGCTTCTTCACCAAAGCCTTTGCTGCACATGTGAGTGACCCATAAAATGTAGACAATAGAAATCTATTGCCTTTCATCATCCCATGACTGTAGGGTCTTCTTTCCTCCTTCTTCTGAATATAGTGAGGGAAAGATAGATTCTCTTGGAAGACTCTAGGTTTTGTTCTGTATTCAGCAAGGTACCCACTTAGAACTTCGAATTCCAAGTGATCTTCATGCTTCTGCTCTGCTCCTCTATGAGAATAGGAAGTGCATGGTCCTTCGTCTTCTCCTTTTTCTGTCTCCTCAACCTCCTTAGAGAGGTTGTTGCTGGATCTGAAAATTGATGAGATTTATCTCATCCTCTACATCATTTTTTCCTCTTCTTCTCGATATTCGAACTTCATAGGCTATGCCAAGTTTGAAGCTCTGATACCATTGTAATATCCCGAAATGGAAATCAGCAGCTTTTACACCACTGAATCAATCCTTTTTTCTAAAATATGAACAAGGCTATTTCAGAGATGGACTGAGAGGGATTTTACCAATTATTTCACCTCTAAAGAGAGGGTGAGAATCAGAGGCTTCCTGGCCCTTTCTTAGACTCTGCCTATAGCTATGCAAATATTTCTTCCTTCAGGAAGATCCTGCTCAAAGAACAAGCTACAGCAACATCTGAACTTTAACAATGAACATCAGTGAAATAATACATCATAGTGCATAAGAAAGTACTTGGTTGATATATAAAGTAGCAACAACAAATAATATACAAATCTTGAGGAAGAAACCTCTCAAGATAGCCTCAATCAAGAATATGCATTAAAGCTCAAGACTACACTGCTACAAGTTGCTGCCCTAGCCATGACTGAGCAGTTACATTAGGAGACTGCAACACATTATATGGAAATATGATGATATATCATTATAAGCTCAAGAAAAGAGGGGAAGCAAGCTCTCAACCCCTGAAAATAGCTAACTAACAATCCTTGGAAGGATTGGTTGCATTACATGTACAAAATGATAAAATACAAAAATGCCGGAGTTGCAGTGTAGCTGCTACAACTCAATAATAATACATGAATGGAGAAGGGAAAGAATTCTACAAACAATATAGCAACCTCCTCCAATGATCTTCTAAGTGAAAGGATTCCCCTTTCACTGAATATTACACTCTCTAATTCCCCCGGTGAATCCTCCTACAAATGCCCTCTAAAAATAACGCTGTAAGAGGGAGTGACTGCGCTGGGGCTGAGATGAAACACTTGGCCCTATGCCAAAATCTGCATATAAGCTCCAGGAATTTCCTTTGCTGATTTCTTAGAGAAAGATGAACTCCTCCTCTTCAAAACTAGCTTAGGAACTGGTGGGATGATGATCCTTCACTGCTACCTCCAGCAACTCCACTGAATCTGCCCAACAGAAATGTTGTAGCTGAAAGAGATGGCTTTGGCCTCATGCCTGGATGTGAGGAAGATGAAGAACATGTTATTCTCCTATACCAATAGGTGTCATATATCATTATTGACGTGATGGGCTATGTAATATGTTCATACCTTTCCTTGTTGCAAAGGTTTTCCATATTGTCAACAAAAATTTAAAAAAATTGAAAAATTTAAAGAGGGTATACCCTAAAAGAAAAATCAAAGGGTGAAAAGAATAAAAAAATGGTCAAAAAAGTAAAAGAAAATGAACCCCACCAAAAGAAAGTCCAAGGAAAGTGTGCAAGTCTAAATGCCACTACTTTTTTCTCTCATGTAATAAACAAATTGTGTGCAACTTGTATCTTATGCCACAATTAGTGAATAGTCAAACAGCTTAAGCTTGGCTTGTTTATATTTGAATTTTATGTTTTAGAGATAGAGAATAAAATCTAACCAAATTGTTTAATCTTGGCAGATAAGTAGGTAGGTAGAGTAAATAAAAGGAGCTCAATAGCTTAATTTGAGCCCTTTGATGTAATAAGGTTATATTTAGATAGATTTCTACATGTAAAAGAAAAATGTGATAAGGGTTTGCCAGTCTAAATGCACCCCAATAAAGAAGAAAAAATGCTAGGTTAAAGTAGGTAGGGTAGGTAGATGATGTTGCAGAATTACATGTGATGAATAATGGATCTAAATGTCTTAATATTTACTTTCATCACAAGTGCAAGGCAGAAATTACACTGGATGAATTTCAAGCAAAACAAAGTCAAATAATTAACTCCCCTTCTCATTTTCCCCTAAAAATTTCACTAATTTCCCCTAAGTACTAAGGCATTTGAAAATTAGAGGGGCTTAAGGCATTTCCTTGACTTTTCGAGGGATCGAACCCTTGGCCCAATAATTTAAAAAGCCTAAAACCATCCATAAATTCATTCATTTACTTCCATAAGTATTTTCCTAAGTAAAATCCTATTTTACTTAGGAAAATTATAAAATATCCCACAAAAACCCTTTTTTTCATTTGAGCCTAAGTTAAATACATAATCTTAATGTTTTATACTTAGCGCTTTTCATTCATTTTTGACATATTAACGTTAAATTATATTATTTAATTCCCCTATAACATATACCCATTCCCGTATTATTATAACTATGCAAAACCCCCAAATATTACATATCACGCCCCTTGGTTAAACTATAACCATAATACGACATTAACATTAAAATAAGGATTAATTAACCCCCACGGTTAATTAATAACTTACCCAACCAATTATATTGTTCCCGATATGATTAAAAAATCTTTAATTATGTTGGGCCCGCTCTTATTAATATCCCGTCATCTCGCCTCCTCGATAGTCGTTCGATTAACCCTTCCATATCCAACCGCTGTCATCCATATCGCATGGCCCTCCACGACCGAACGATAGCGTGATCGTGAGTGGTTTTGTGAACAGTGCATCGCCACGCGTCACAAAATGTATGGGATCGCTGACTCCCAGCCGAATACCACCTATCCCCAAAAGCAGTGCTCCACATACTGCTTACCGCCCTCCACATACGACAAAGATCATTTCCCGCATACGTCATCCGTCCAAAATAATAAAACCCCCGCCAACCTTGACTTTGTGAATAAAACACACAAATGCACGTTATTTTTGTCATTTTATCCTGTGACCAATGTTCCCATGCAAAACGTCGAAATTGGCTGTTGAAGATTTCCAACCGCCACTTTGCCAAATGATTTTCAATTGAACCAGTCAGCTATTGCCTGCACCTGTTTCCTCACTATTCACTTCCCAAAATAGGTATTTATCCAATTTCCGTCGAACCCTGCAAGTCTTGGTTTTTTCTTTAATTCCATAGAAAAAGACTAAAAAACAGTACAATTTAGTCTATATTTTACTCCATAAGTTCCCAGACTTGTAATTTTGCCCATTTTTCCACTAAAAACCCAAATTCCTTTCTGAATCCACAAGAACCAGAATACCAGAAGCACAATGGTGGGAAGATATGTTGGATATTTTGTAAAAATATCCTTAGATGAATTTTGATTATTTACTACAGTAAGTAAGGGTACAAAGGATAAACAGAGATCAAACAGGTCAAAGTGTATCAATATAGGTAAAGAGTATCAGTAAAAACAGAGCAGCCAGCACAGATTTACCAAAGAAGACAGCAGCAAGCCAAATCATAGGGCCTGCCTCCAGCACACTCACAAAAAAATGAACAACACAACATCAGTTCACTTTTTCTCCTATCTACGAGACCATCTGTCTCTATTTTCTTGTAATTTATTAATAAGTCATCCTAAAATATATCTCACTTTGTTAAGAGATATGTTATAATTTTTTGTATAAATACTCCCTCAATTAGAGTATTGAGGGGGTGTGGATTCTTAGACTTTGTTGTATTATTGATTATTTTGGAATAAAGTGATGTTGGACAAATTTCACATGGCTAGCTGGATAAAGAATTGATGCAAAGGACTTTTCATAGGATTCTTAAGTCAGACAACGAATCAATAAGTCTTCTATCTCTTTTGTTTTAAAGTTTTATACTTGTTTATTATACCATATATGTTTCATATCTGAATGATAAATGAAAAATAATAATTCAGAAAGTGCTTGAGTGCAATATGTTTTCAATCATTGTTATTCTTAATGTTTTTCCTCTAAAACTAGTATGAACAGTGAATTCTTAATTGCTCTTGTTTCCTAGTTTATTCATTTTGATTATTTGGTAAAGAACTCTTAATTGACCTTTATTAATAATCATTCAAGTTCCCTCTTTCGAATATGTTGAAGGATTCTTAATTTCCCTTCACCCTTTTTGAGTCCATTCCATTCATTTTAGATCTTTAATTGTTCCGTATTTGATTACTTTGCCCTGTGAAACCATCCTTTGTTAAGAAACTAAATCCAGTTAAGCCATCTTTCTTTGACTCCATTAGCCCAATGGCCTAAACTATTCAGTCATACCCCTCTTCTATTGAATTTCACCACCCAAACACAATCAAAATCCCTAAACTTTCATAACTAACCTAATATCCTTCAAAACAAAGCTAAATCATACAGAGAGAGCCCTCTCTGGGTACATATTGGCTAGATTCTGTACCTAAAAGTTGGTTTGTGGTTACCTTGAACCCCTTTCCTCTTCCCAAAAACTTCAAGGAAAATCTGAGTGATAATAGAACAAATCCTTCAAGGCTTCCCAATGAAGGAGAGAAGACTTCTAAACAGAAATCTTCCTTGTGCTAAGCAGCACAAGCTATCTCAGTTGAACAACTGAAGAGAGCTGCAAATCGAAATTCTCAAGCATGAATGAACAATGGCTCTCCTTCACCTTTTTATGCAAGGAATTCTTCCTTGCCATGGACCCCACTCACATTAGGTTTTCTCTCATTTCAAATTTCCCTCCATCAAAACTGCGCAATCTTCTTGTGCAAGCTTCCCCTCTTGGGCACGTTGTTGACTTGGTCAACCATGGCCTAGTCTTCTTCCTTTTGGCCCTTTTCACACAAGGGAATGTCAAATTTAGCCACTTAAGTGACTCATGCACCTTAGGAAAGTTTTATTATGCCGCTACATGGGCTCCCTCACCCATTTATTCACTTTTATTAACATAAAAGAAAAATTAATGTTCCAATTACCTTATTGCAAAATTTGGAACATTACATAAAAATCCTATAGTTTCTTCCCTTTCTATATGAGACACTTCACAACTATTGTAACTACCATACAATTCTCTATATTCTGCTTCAATTTCCCCACATATTCATATCTAGGAACCCAAAAATGGATTGATTTCCCACTAAGGTTCTTTACAAATATATAAAACCCCTTGATATAAATCGAAGAAGAACCATCCAATCTAAGGGGAAAAAGGAATTAAGACTAATAGGTTGTCCTAATGAGGGGAAAATATCCCCCTTCAAACTGTCGACATAGATCTTTATAAAGGGAAAAACTCCACGAATACCTCCCCACTCATGAAATCTACTATTCTCCAAGTCATCAACTAAAATCAAGCAAATGAAATCAAAACTTGAAGAAGGAAAATGCTAAAATGGCACATTACTCTGTTCAATACACTAACACAAGTCTAAGCAAATCTGCATAACCCCACCTCACCCAAAGCAACCAAAAAGGTGCAATAGGGGGTATTTGAAATTTGTACTATCACATGGCTTTGATCAACACCTTGGAAAGTCATTCTCTTGATCAAAACCCTAGCACTTAATGCCATCATTCCTCTCTCTCTCTCTCTCTCTCTCTCTCTCTATATATATATATATATATATATATATATATATATATAACTTTGACTTATTAAACACCCACCCATTCAATGCATGTTTGAGGTTAGTTAAAGAGTCATCTTAACTAGTTATTCAATCATGGGGCTAAGTAAACTCATATAAGTGGTTAGTGGAAGAGAAATCTTACTTAGATATGAAGGCATGGGCTAAGTATAATCATCCTTGGGAAGAGTGAGATTAAAGCAAGAATGAGAGAATAAGTAAAAGGAAATTTAATTATATGGGAAGCAATATGAATGAAGTATGTTAGTGTTGTCGTGCTAATTCTTCTTTCAGATTTTTTAAACAATGCCCTATATGTGCTTAAGGGTTCAAGTTATCTTGCAAGTGGTTGAGTCTCACGAGTGATTTTTATGAACAAATTAACACAAAAGAAACACTGAACAAAAAAAAATAAAAGTATAGTACATCACCATACAACACATCAACACAAGGATTTGATGGAGTTGACCCCTCCTAGGCTACATCTCCTTGGTCCAACTTCCATGGCTTGGGCCTCTATATTATGCTCAAATTTGCAAAATGATGTGTTTATAATGCTTTTATACTCCTAAAAGTTGCACCAATGAGTTCAGAATTCCCAAAAATGGTCATCTAGCCTCTTTTTGCTCATAATTTGGTCACAAAATCCAAAATTTATGACCTTTTCTAGTTTTTCCAGAATTTCTGCCCTAAAATTAGCTAACTGAAGTTAAATTCGGTTAAATGGCACTAAAACTAGTTGTTTTGACGAAATTGGTGGACGACCAAACTAATCTGGTTTAATTTAATTAACCCACATTAAATTAATTAAGCTTGGTTAGCGCTTAATCCGCGCTTAGGGCTAATCTGGATTAGCACTTATTAATGAGGATTAAGGTTAATTAATGGAAGATTAATATTTTAAACTCTGTGCTTATAGTTAAGCACCCTCCCGCTCCGCCAATGGTCTTCGAGTCTCAGTTCCATGTGCCGGGGCTAGCCCCCTCTCCCCCCATCGACAAACTTGTTTAAATTCAAAAATATGTGGAATGGTAATATAGTTAAGAACTAATGTATGGTGTGGTGCTAGCGGGGTAGAGGTCCCATGTTCAACTCTTGCCAGCCCTTCTGGTCTTCAAAAAAAAATTTATACCACCGTGAAGGGGTCATGCCAGCCCCAGGCCAAGCCATGTGTCTTCCCCACATTGGCTCACACAGAACCAATGAAAAATTTCCAAAGAGCCACAAATTAGAACTAATAAACAACTTGCACTTGGAAATCCCTCATTCGATGAAGAAAATGGACCATCTTTGAACCTGCCCTGTCAACATGCCACGTCAGTAGTACAGACTACTAACTAGGCTCCCTATCATCATTTTCTTGCATATTTGTGCAAACCAACATAAATCATTTCTGGGAGCATATGGATTCCATTTTGCATGAAATGAATTGTGTCGAATTCAGAACAGCAAGCACTATGTGGTCTTTAAGGTATCACGTCATTTCGAGAACTTTGATTTTTGAGCATAAAATTGAGCACCTGATCATTCCTCCCCTCTGGAAGCCTTTTGGACCCCAAAATCTATTTTATTACTGTACATGTGGATGATGGTAAAATTCCCTCACCCTTCCAGTCTCAATCCACTGGAATTTCCCCAATTTCAACAATTTGAGCTTTTCATAAAAACTATTTTTTTTCCTTGTCTTGTTTTTGTAGACACCGTCAGGCTGAAATTTCCTAGAATTTGCAGAATAGAAAGTTTTCCTTGAAGGAAAAAATGTGTTCCCACCTAGGTCATCAATCAAAGGAAACTTGAAAACTATCTCACCTCGAACACTGTCGACATGGCGATTTTTAGCTTGTCTTTCCTTGTACCTGCAGTGACCTTTGACCAAGTGTTTTCGCCATTTCCATGTACCATTTTGAAACAAAAAACAAGTACTTGTAGAACCTATGCCTTCTTTGTCAAAATTTTTTGGCGCTTTCTCTTTGACCTTTGCACTCTCTTGCACCGACATCTTGTTTCCATCATTGTTCAACATTGATGTGGACTACTGCAAATATTTCTCATCTTGCTTACGTCTTTTCAAAGGAAACATATTAGAGCCGTAAAAAATATTATTAAAAACATTAGAAAATTCAATGAAATCAAATTTTTTATTTGATGCATCTTTTTGAAAGGTCGCATTCAAAACATTACTATGCCTGAACATTAACGAAGCCAAATTTTGACTTGCATTCACTATTCTCTTCATTTCTCCTGCATGTATAAGAGAAAAATTCTTCTTCTTATGTTCTCTAACTATGTACTCAATTCCATCCTTGAACAATTGGTGCTTATTCTCATGGTTGTTGTGGTGGATTTGTCGCACGGGTGTACGAAATTGCACCAGCTTAAAGAGTGTGGTCTACTCTTTAAACTGTTGGTAACAGGCAGAAAGTGGGGGAGCTCAAAAGCATAAAACTGAATGGAAATAGTATGCTAAAGTATGCTCTGGTTAAACTAAAAACTAAAACACAAATATACAAAAACTATATAGAGATTCAAAATTATAATAATGCAATCGATGGCTCGATGGCCTCTTCTTATTAAATGTTTGAAACAAACAAGAAATTTTACCCACTTGCCAAAGGGCCCCTAGGAAATGGCTCTAGGTCCTGATGCAAGGATGTTTCCTTCCAAGCTTTGCCTCTGATGCAGTCTCCCTCTCTCTCTATGCTGTGGTGTATTAAGATGTTGGGTGGCCAACTATCGAGTCCTCTTTAGTTCCAGCTCCGGGTCACACACAATTCTAGTGTTGCTTGGGCAACTTTGGCCATCATAACAATGTGATCACCCTTTCCTCATCTCTTGGTGGCTTTATATAGGTGAGTTTCAATTCCTCCTTCCCTCCCTTGGTACATGATGGATGGTGACCCAAGGGAGAGGTGTGATTCCATTGTGTGCTCAAATATTCTTTTGTGTGCCCACATAGTGTCTGAGGAGGCGCTGGTGGTTGTCCTTAGGCGGCTTTCACATAAGGAGTAACTGTCCTTTTCTTGGTGTTGTCCTGAAAAGAAAATTTTTTCCATTTCCAGGAATGTGCGCTCATCGGGAAAAAAGGCACGCAGAAGGCGCTCTTCTCGAAGGATAAAGTGCACAATTCAACATTTATGACTAGTTCAAATCTGATTTTCTAAAAACCTTAGAGATTTAAAATACTTCTTGATTCCATAATATGTTCTTGTCTTATAAATCCTTAGGCTCGACATTAATTGATGTTGTCTTCTGGTGTACGATTTTCCAGTGTTAACAGTTTCCCCTTAATGTGTGAGGTCTAGGAAGAACTGTATAGCCGAAATACATTATAGTTTATTTTTTGTATCATACGCAAAGAGAGAGAGAGAGAGGTCTGTGTGTATTTTGGAATTGACAACACCTTGCACTGTTTCCGAGATAACCATGGCCTAAGGGACCCCCTACAAGCAGAAAAAATTTACAAAATATTTACAAAATTTCAACGAGGCGAGCATGTCCCATGCTCATGATGCTATGGATAGTTAAACAAAATTGATAGATACATGTGCTGTCTATGCCACTACTGTGGTAGTGATGTTGGTGGTTGTTGACGACGACTACTGACGCCCTCAGGGGCATTTTTTCTTTGACGATAGGTGGAATGTGGTACCCATATGCGTAATATTGGTATGGAATATCACTGTGCCATGTACGCATATGTACTGGCTGGGACCTTCCCGTGTAAACATTGTTGTCAAAGATGCTTATGGAGGCACGGGTCTTTGACGGATATGATCAAAGTGCAATGGTTGTAAGGTACGATACCATCGTGACATGAAATTTTTTGCTATGGTCGAATGTCAGGAGGATCGATGAAATATGCGGACAATGATGTCTCCCACAATGCTACCTGAGGATACCCCTTTGCATGGGGAGGAATCATCCAAGGTACTGCTTCCTTTTTGGAAAAGAGGTTTCAGGGTCGACAAAAAGGAAGCCTTAATCGAACCATGGGTTGCCGACCTGAGGGGTCAGGGACCTAGATTTGATGAGTTTAACATAGGCATGTTGGTGAGAGGTGACTTGAAAATGGATGATGGGTATTAAGAGGCCCGAGGTCGAAGTATATTTTCGCAGCTTGACGGTAGTCATAGTTATTTCTGAAGGGAAAAAGTCCCTGGAGTCGGTAGGACTTCCATGGCGGGTGTGAACCAGCTATAAATTTCGTGATGGTGCGTGCATAGGGGGTGAAATACTTCGACCAAGGGAAATGGGGGACAACTGCCATGGGAGAAAAGGTGAAATATGAGGGCGAAGTGGTGAAGGGCATTGTTTTCGGTCTTTGTACACTTACCAAAAGAATAAAACAATGGGGTTTGGTTTGTACAAAACACAGAGATGGGTACCCCAAAACATGAAAGAGGGTCTCCCACTGAAGGTGTGAGGATAGTGTTTTGCTGGGGGTAGGGGTCCCATTGGCTGGTCTCGTCCCATTGGTTGGTCTCATGTGCAGGGTTGATGAAGCGGAAGATGTCCCAGATGGGATTATGCTAATGGAGGTATGGTGGGCCAAATGCGATGTGCGGAGGTGTGCTTTCAATTTTCTTGTACAACCTAGTCGTCCGAGAAGGGGGTTTTGAGTTTGAATGGAAAACTTGACCTTATGCATGATAGATGGATGGGCATGAGGTGCTTCCCAAACTGAAATGGTATGGCTATGGCGTCACTTTTGTGGTGATATATGGTCTACTTTGGGTGACAAGCGCCATGGAGGGGAAGCTCTACCGACCAATGCGGGCGTTTATCATATGCAGGGTGAGGTGATGATAAACATGGTCGGGTATGAGGACCCTATGGTTTATTTCTAATGGAGAAATGATGTCAGGATATGCAAAGTTTTCTAGGACTCTATCATGCTGAGGGTAGAATGATACCTACTCCGAAAATTTTAGTGAATGGTGTTTCGAACGGTTCGCGGTTTCTACCTGCAACAACAACTACCTCAAGTGAAAGCATCTTATTTTCATCAAATGTTATTGAAAGACATGAACTTTGGAAAGGAAGATGGGAGGGTGCATATTTGTCGGCATTGAAAAAAATATTTTTCCAAAAATCAAATGTGTGGCATCGCTTTCGTTCTTCATGGAATACTGATGATGGTGCAACTTACAGTTTTCGGAATGGACCTTCTAATCTCCTGTTATTGACCTCCGAAGTTCTGGAAAATGGCAATAAATATGGGATTGTGGCCCTAATCCTGTTCATTTGTACTTGTTGAGTTTTGGGAGATCATAGGTGCTAGCAGAGCCTTTCTTGTCATTGTGGTCATCCTATGTGCCAAGGATTAGTGATATTATGCTGAGGTAACTTTCATGACATCCTACATTTCAATTTTTTCAATTTGATGGTGTCGGGGGCCATACAAATTGGGTTTGGATGGCCTCAAAGGGACTTTTTTCCCTATATTGCGCGGGAGATCTAGGCAAAGAGGCGCCTCTCTTGCGCGTGTTTCTAAGGGACAGACGTGCGAGGGCACGTTGTTCCCCCGTTTTTGCGCACAAGGGCGCGCTTGTGTAGGAAACAAGCGCACAAAGGGCGGGGTGACAAAAAAAAAATGGGTTTTTGTTTGTTTTGGGATTTTTCTTTGTACTAATGGGTGCCTATTGCTTGGCAGGTTAGTGTGGAGAGAGCAAGATTGGCCCGAGATCCAGACCGCTCTGGCTATTGATGCTAGGGCGCATCATTAGTTGGCTGCATGGGGCCTTCTAAAATTTGTTGAGAACGAGTTCCTTTGGTTACAGGACCGACTATTACGTTACATTATATAGCATTGGTGTAGGAGGCGCAATATTTTCATACTGAGGGGGACGAACTTGATTATCCATCTGGAGATGGATATATACTTCATGACCGGGTTACTGCCTCAGGGTGAGGCATTGGGGTATCCACTCCCTACTAGGAGAGTGAACCTAGACAGGTTCTGGAGGAGGCATTGCGGTGGTGCACCTCTTACTGAGGGGTGAATAAATATTGCATTAGTGAAAGATGTGGCCGAGCGGTGTGCTTTGGCCATTATTGTGTGACTGGCGAGGTCGTTTGCTCCACATCGAGCATCGGGCCCACAAGTGGGGGTTTTACACTGTTTGAGGAATGGGCATTTTTTCGATTTCGCCCGTTTCTATTTTGATGGTATGGTATCACAATAGAACAAGGTCCAACGTGGATCCAAGTCATTTGTGTATGCTAGCATCTTGTGCAACATTATGTACGAGAGGGTTCTGCTACTGAGGTCCATTGTGTCAGTGCCTATTGGGGGGACTGCGAGAGCCATGCATGAGGAGGTGGGCTCTGGTGATGTCGCACGGCGGTGGTGGCATGGTGGGTCATTATTGGAATGACACGATAGAGGCCTCGTTTTAGGCCAACCCGCAGATGTTTTTGTCATACCCATATGCGGGGATGGACTTTCAGGGTGATCCATATATCGATCTCCCTTTGGGTTATGTTTGGGGTCCTGCAGGTATGTGCTATATTCTTCTGCATTTTTTCGAGTCTTTATGTAGTTATGTGTGTTTTTTTTTGACACTGACATTGTTTTGGTTAGTCATGCAGATGTTGGTGAGGTAGGTCGCCCAATGGCCGGTTTGGTGGGTCACGATCCTCTGTTATGACCTCGAGGTGGTCAGGGGGGAGGTGGCTCAGGTGGACTGGGTGGTGGTGCTGGTGGACCTGGCGGGGACGATGTTGGCCCTTCTAATGAGGGCAGAAGCTTGGTTGTAGCTAAGGTTGTGGCCGAGCAAGTGCATGCAGTTGCGGCTGAGGCACGCATTGTAGTACTTGCAGCTCAGGTGGCCGCTCTAGAGGACTTCCGAGGTTGAGTGAACCGCTTGACCCAGGGGATGCCTGCTCGAGGTTTCATGGACGACTTCAAAGAGGCATAGCTAGAGATGGTGATGGCCTGTGAGAGGGATTATCGGCCCACTCTACGACGGGTAGCTATTGCAGTGGCAACAGGAGCAGTGGTGGGCCTAGGTGCTCCTCTTAATGGGGCACCCCCTTAGAGTAGTTTTGTACATAGGGAAACCACCCGTTATGAGGATGCTTCCTTATTTTTGACGACCTTTATATCTTTTTGGGCTGGACAATGGGCTAGTGATACTATTTTTGTACTCAGATACACATGTTTTTTGATATATATATGAGAGATCTTTTTGCGGCTTGACATGGTGTGTTGTCTATTTCGGTTTATGTATTTTGTGTTATGTTGATGGATATCTATGTTTTTGGTTTTTTATGTATGATGGTTTATTCACAATGCATTCCAGTCTATGATATTGTTAGCTATGTGATCAGCTACTTGGTTTTGATTCCTCGATACATGTGAAAATGTAATGTAATCAAATTGTCTACTTAATCTTTTGGCACGCAAATATTTTCTAAATAGGTTTGCATCTCTAGTTTCAAATGTTTAGTTTAACTGCGATACTACTAACTGGGCATCATGGTAGACATGCATATGGTAGATGCCCTGATGGAGGGCCTCACACATAAGTGGAAAAAATTTATGATTCATTGTATCCAAAGAAGGTATTTGTACTGATCCTGAAAGGATTAAGGAAATCTTTGAAATTTCTTTACCCCATAACAAGAAATCCATGCAGTCCTTTCTAGGAAAGATTAATTTTTTCAAGATATTTTTCACTAACTTTTCCCAAATTGTTCTTCTATTATAAGCCATGATCGAGAAAATTTCAGTCTTTAAGTGGGGCCACAATGAAAGTGAAGCTTTTTATTTAATCAAATAAGCCATTGTAAATTATCACTCTTTAACTACTCCAAATTTATCTGACCATTTTATTTTATATACTTTCGCTTCTGAAACATCAAAAGTTGTTGTTTTAACACAACTTAATGATCGTAAAATTGAGGCACCCATGACATTCTTTAGTTCAAATTTTCAAGGTGCTGAACTAAAATACTCTAAGGCAGAGAAACAAGATTTTTCTATTTTTAAATCCATAAAGCACTTCGAGCATTTTCTTCTAAAAACACACACTAAATTAATAGTATCGTTCCCAACAGTAAGACAGTTACTTGTGCGAAAAGAATTAGGAGAAAAGAGGGAAATTTAGGTCACAAATCTATAGGAATATGATATTAATATTAAGCCAGATAAAATGTTTAGAGGACAAGGTTTTTGTAGACATCTTACTGGAGCTTCCAACATACCAGCTGATGAGGACTCAGGTAATAATGTACACACATCTCATGTAGGCCTAATTGACACTAAGTCCCAATATTTCGATCTTATCTTTTACTTAAAGAATGGATATGCTCCCCCTGAACTAAATTAAAAAGTAAAATAGATTTAATATTAAAATTCGGTCTATATGAGACCATTAATGATTTGTTATTCAGAAAAAACTATGATTATGTATTATTAAGATGCCTTGAAAAATATGAAGCACAAAACGTTTTGCAGGAACTCCACGATGGACCAGCTGGTGGACACTTCGGAGGAGATACCACTGCACAAAAAAACTTGCATGCAGGGTATTATTGTCCAAATCTATTCAAGGATACCCATGCATATGTAAGGAAATGAAAGACTTTTCAGAGTGCGGTAGGAAGACAAAAAATACCGGCGTTACCTCTTCAACCGATCAACATTGAAAAATCCCTTGAACAATGGGGACTGGGCATTATAGGTGATATTTTTCCTCACTCTTCCAAGTAGCATAAGTATATCCTTACTACTATAGACTACTTCACCAAGTGGGTGGAAAAAATTCCATTAAAATTAGCTAATTTTGATGACATTATCGAATTCAGTGATCAGTTCATTATTACCAGTTTTGGCTTACCAACTGCACTTATGTTCAACAATGCATCTTATTTTTTAGGAAATAACATGACTGAATCTGCTCTTAAGGGGGGATTTAAACTTAAATACGCTGCTAACTACTATCCCCAAGGGAATGATTTATCATAATCAAACAATAAGAACCGCATAAGAATTATTAAAACAACTGTTGATCAAAGCCAAAATAATTGGCACAAATACTTAACTTTTTCTCTATGGGCTGATTAAATAACCAATAACACCTCAATAAGTAATCGTCCTTTCAATCTTGTATATGCGAAAGAGGCTATCATTCCATCAAATCTAGCCCTTCCTTCACTAGCACTAATCCAATTCATTCAAGAAACACCTTCCTCTTCTTTTGCAACTAAGAATGTCTGAAATACTTAAGTTAGAAGAAGAAAGGGAAAAATCCAAGCTTACACATGCTCACCATCAACAGATAGTAAAATATTCTTTTAATTCAAGTTCAGTTTCCCAAAAATCTTTTCAAGTTGGAGATCATGTCTTGAAATGGGACAAGGCACATGAGAAAAAGGGTAAGCATAAAAAATTCAAGAAAATGTGGCTTGGACCATTTCAAATTGCTGAAGAAATAGGCACATAAACTTTCATACTGCAAGATCTATAAGGAAAGAGAGAATCTCTTCCTATTAATGGTCTTATTTAAAAAAAAAAAAATCTTAGAAAAAATTTTCTTCTACTATAAAACCTATGTGTATTTACATATTTAGTTCTCTTGAAAATAATCACATACTTCTGGATTTTTGTAAATATCTCTAATCATTTTATGAATTTTCACTTTGAAAGTAGGAATTTTTCAATAAGTTATTACAAAATTGAAAAATTGCATAATGATCATGAAACTCTGAAACATTTTTCCATTGAAGTTGTAAATTATTTAACCTCAAAAATTTATAAAGTCTTTTGATCTTATTATCAGTCAAGAAAGGTCTTCTTTAAAAAGTAAAGACTATTTTGTAACTCAACATATTTAACTCTAAATTTTCATCCAAAAACTCTTGATTCAATGACTATCCCCATCCATTAACTATACTCTTTTTAGAGTGTAATTCAAAAATATATTAGTGTTAAAAGATAAGAGGTCTCATCATGAGCCTGCTTAATATGATCATAGGGAAATAATAGATTAACATTACCACTACTGAATATCAAGCCAAGGTAATGGCTTATGATTATTTTAACCATAAGACAAGGGGTCTCATTATGAGCCAAATTTTTTAGCTCAATTACAACCAATGAATGGCATTGCCACTTTCTGGCCAACAAACCTAGAAAATAGATTTTTAAGAATAAAATCATAATATATATATATATATATATATATATATATATATATATATATATATATATATATATATATATATATATATATATATATATATTCAATTTATCTCTAAGGATTGAAATCATAAATGGATGGGATATTGGATCATTGACGGTTAAAAGGTAACCCTATCGAGGCTATGAATGCTTTCTAGGATCAGTATCTCTACCTATGACAAAATGACTATATCAAAAGGCTAAGTTTCAAAAGCCCTCTACTTTATCTTTATAACTGACTAAATGACTCATATGGATACTTCAATAATTTCATCTATAATGGTTTTTAAAAAGATTACAATAAAATGAGTTTCTTTTATTCAGAGTAATTTTACTTATTCAAATATTTAGAAAATAGTTTTCCTTTCTTTAATCATTTTTACTTATTTGAAAGTTTTAGAAATTTCATTATTACAAATCAGGGATAAATTCTTCTTCCATTGAATCTCCTATTGTTGTGTTATTCAACAACCTCCACTATTTGTGTATAAATACTTTAGAAAAAAATGGGGACCATTTTTAATTTTTAAAGTTAGGAAAATAAAACATTTTTTTATATATAAGACAGAAATATGGTATTTGAAGGATTAGGTCATATCCCACTGGTCGAAGAACTTAAGCGGGAAAACCATATAACTCCCCTCATTGCACATATCACATCGCATATTGCATATGCAACAAGAAACCAACATAACATTCCACTCAAAAGTTGCGATGCGATATAGAAAAAGGTATAAAAGGCACAAAAGGCTTTCAAAGTTAAAGAAAAACAAATAACAAAGGAAAAGGCTCCTCGACAAGCATTATTTCATAAGAGCCGTTGGTGGGACCGACTCACTGCCACATCATCCATTGTAAATTACAAATCACAATTTTCTTTAGTACCATCTACCATGCCCACTTCCAAAACTCCCAATGCGATATATCGCTTCGCACTTCCGCCAACCTTCATTACATTTCCACTATCCCTCAAAACACTCACAAAATCGCCAATTGTAGTGATTTTGATATGGATATCACATCGCAAAACCCCCAATAATCTCGCCCCTCCAAAGTTCCACTCATTCCAATCTGCCGATAAAGAACTAAATGATCATTTAAAGGGTAAAACCTTGATCACAATTTGTGAAGTGAACACATTGCATTTTTTAAGAGTCATGATCCCAAAAAAAGTTGTGATGCAAGATTTTAATTAAACACCAAGTGTCTAAGTCGGACACGTGAACCCATGTTTCTCATAATTTTTCAGTTGTAGTGGTATGATGGTCTCGGGCCTTGAAGGTGATTTGATGGTATGTTATTTAATGTTTCAAATGTTTTTGCATGTAAACTATTAATGCCTTCATTTAAATTTTATTTCTAATTTGCTCCCACATTGTTAGTATTGTTCTTCACTCCATGTTTTTATTACTACAGGCTAGTCCCAAAAGGAAAAATTATTCTGAGATGTTAAAGGCTGAAAACAGGAGAAAGAAACCAATGGCTCCTCCAAACCCAACACCCCTACTTCAAGAGTAATAGGGATGCTGCCATTGTTCTCCGACAAAACATGCACTGTAGAAAGTGGTTCTTCCTCATGGGAATCCATATAAAAACTATTTGAAGATGAGAAACCTAGGATAATTAAGAGAGTAGCCACGGTTAATGTTGTAAAGTCTTCCGAAAATTCTATTAGTGAAGTCGACAACTCCTTTATCCACAAAATTGTCGCTCGCCCAAATATTCTTCCATGTACTTATATGGTCAAATGGGTAATTGAAAATCTGATCATCGGCGATAGGCCATTTTTGACCTCAAGAGGTACAGTGATAGGGTATTTTAATGTAGAGGATTTGAAAAAATGTATCATATACCCGACCCACAGAAGGTATATGATAAAAATTTTCTTGAGAATTTTTCAAAGGAGAAAAAACTACAGTGAGACCCAATAAGACAATGGAGGCACAACCCTAACAATTATAAAAATTACGATAAGGGTATGTGTTTTGTATCTTCTCTTCTTGGTCCCTATTGCTACATTTCTGCTATGATGTGTAGGATTTTTGGTTCTCCTAATACAAATAAATTCTCAATTGAATGGGTCCCTCTAATGGAGGTTGTATCAGACCCATAAATTATGGATTAGGGAACCATTATTTCCAAAAATATTGCCTCACAAATACTAGTGTATAGAAATAATCGTATAGTTACCTTCAAGACAATTCCTCCATTTTTTAATAGTGCTTATATCATGGACGCGATGTGTTTTAATTCAGATTTCCCAAACATGGGATGGAAATGGAACATTAAAGATGCTACTCCTATCCATGTTTACCATAGTATCCTCTAAGAATCCAAGTATGAGTCTCATTTCTACAAAATTATCCATGGTGTCATTTTACAACTTCACCAAGTTGTTTTTGGTGATAAAGCCCCAATATTGTCAAACGAAGCTCGAGATGGTTTCACTTCCATAGGAAAATAATTTTGGGAAGAACTATTTCCATATGTCAAAATTTATGGAAGTCTTTCCAATTCCCCACGTCCTTCAACTATATGTACCAGACAAGCTCCTTGTCAGGGAAATTTCTTATCAAGTAGTTGGGAATGGGTTAACCAAATATTTGAAAGAAGCTAAAAATTATCCTTGGCCTTCTTTCCCTATCCATTATGGTGTTTATGCTCTAGAAAAATTCAAACGTGTTGGACTGGAAATCGATCAAATTCAATGCTTAAAGATGTCTACTATTCCTAACAAAAAATTTGATCCTAATAAAATAGCCCAAAACTATAGAGCTCGGGTAAAGATCAATAAATTCATTCATGAAAATGATGAATATGATGATATGTTCAAATCCACTAAGACCTATTTATAGGTTGAAAAGCTAGCAGCAATGCATCTTATCTCTGAACAACTTTCCCAATTTAAAGAATACATGAACAAAATGTTGGAGAGTATTCCTCTCGACATCTTAAAGGTGTGTCAACCTATTTCACAGAAAGAACAGAAACTAGAGCAACCTCCCAATGATTCTAACGTCCTACAGACCACAAAGGAAATTAAATCAACTGAAGAACAAACTCGTAATCCATTATTCAATTAATGAGCAGAAAAATAAATAGAAGGAGAGTTGATCATACATAGGCATTACTCATCAGTGACATACTCATGGAATTAGTGTGGAAGGATCCACAAATTGATCCATTTGAAGATCTGAAAAGGTTGACACATTTTGAAGGTGCTTATGCATCTGCCACAATTGATAAGGCATTAGAATTCCAACAACTAATCAAAGATAAGGATGAAAGAATCCTATAATTGGAAGAAGAATTTCTGGCAGAGAAACAAAATGTTAATCATCAATTACAGATAGAAGTGTCACAACTTCAACAAAGGTCATATCAATAGAAGTTAAAACATAAATATGAAACCAATGTCAAATATTCTCAAATTCATCAACTACAGATCACAATGGAATAATTGAAAGATAGCCCAAAGATAGATGTCTTCAAGAAGTAAGATTTGGACCTCAACACCTTGTTGGCTTAAAAGCAAGTAGTATTTTGTCAAAAAATGACAATCATCAATGACATGTGCGATAAAATTGATTCACTTATGAATCAATTAGTCAGTGTAAGGAAAAACTTCAATGAAATTGATGAAAAATTTATTGAATACATCACTTGGTAGGACAATGAAGAGGGTCGAAAAGAAAATCTTCCCAGAATTGAGGATTCCAGAAAGGAAATATTGTTTACTAATTGGAACATACAGCTAAAATAGGCAGATGTAGAGAGAGAATTATTTAGAGCAACGGATGTGGAAAACATTGTTGAAACTGTCTGCAATAATCTGTTTAGTGCCAATCTAATCCAAGAATGTCCACCTAGTTATCTCCTTAATGTAAGAGATCTAATGAAATAGTGGCAAGGAATGTCAAAGGAAAAGGATGAAAACATCAGGAAGCTAGCAAAACTTGACTAGGAGAAGAACTGAAAATACTTAGTGAAGCCACACATTCAGTGGATGATGATGCGCTTCTTAAAAGACACCTCATCCCATATGTTTCCTCAACTATCAGATGTGGTTTACAATGGACAACTATGCATCAGGCCATCTCAACCCTCTAAATTACAACCAATGTTAGATATTCATCAACTCAAACAGTGAATGGGAAAGGACACAACATTGCACTCCTGAGCGAGTCATCGAACAAATTCTATTTATGTCTTATTTTCACTTATTTTAAGGAGAGTTGTTTAAATCTTGTCATTACTTTATGCATTTTCTGTTTTTATACTTTTAGTATTTACTACATAAAATCTTTCATGTCTACAAACAAATGGTATTCAAATTTTGTAAATAAGGATTTGGAAAGTTGCACTTTTGTACACTTGAAATCATCTGAATAGAAATACTGGACCAAAGACTATTTTTCCATCGGAAGAGTTAAGATATACATGGAAATTCTATCTTCTTATTGCTTTTTTGTTTTATGTAATTGATAGTCATACTTATTTTATATTTTTTTGTTATATGTATATTTTTAATAAAATTGAGCATTAATTCACTATTGAACATGAAAATATTTTTATCTTTCAATATATATACAAGACATGAAGCTATTTAATGTTATTGGAGATTAATCGATTAATTTTATTAACTATTTAATCAAATTAATTAAATTTAAAGTTTTTCACTTATGAAAGTATTTGATAATCTTCATTCTCATATACTTAGGATAATCTTTCAAGATCGCATATAAAGAAAGATAATTAATCTCAGGAAATAGATAGGTATATATACTCTGTTAGCTCATTATCACTTCCATTATCAAGTTACATTTAGTTATAAAATACCCACATCCATTCAATTATACTATACTGGGAAACTGGTCCCATCATCCCCAGTCGGAGCCACTATTCCAAATGTGAAAGGAATGATTTTTAAGTTCCCGACTAGGTTTTTATCCCTCGATGTTGTTGTAGTGATTTTTGAGGCATCAACATTTTTTGGTGCTAGAAGGAGGGCCACCAGAATATGAATGGAATTAAGATCGAATCCTAAATCCAAAGGCCATCAAAAGAGTCAATTTCCCTCCAAATATCCTAAACTTCAAGGTCACATTCAAAATCTCCTCCCTTAATATTTGAAGTTGTTCAAACATATCTCAAGTCTCCTAGTACATTTCCTAAGATAATTCCACCAGATTATGTTCCAGAATCACCTGAATTTCAGACCTTGATTAAAACTTTAGAAGATATTTCTATTTCAGGAGAAAATCATGTACAATATGAAACTTCTGAAGGAAGTGTAACCTTAATTTTTCAAGGTACTGGTGTATTGAATCGTTCTCAGACTGAAAAACTTGCAATAACTCCATTCGAGTTTCCACTTCATTCTCACTGAATGAAGACTCTGACATAAGAAACTCAAACATCTATTAGTGAGATTATATCATCTACTCTTCCATAAACCCCATCATTCATTCCTCCTTCATTTCCTTCTTCCCAACCAATCTCCTCGTCTATTCATATCTCTTCATCTTAATAAACTAGTGTTGTCTCATGTAGTAATGTTTCAACGGTTTTTTCTTATACCACTACATCAACCTATGGAACCAATTCAACATATTCCAATCCTACATTTCATACAATGGAAAATAGACCATGGACTAATACAGGAGTTATTCAATTGGCAAGACCTCTGCATGATTTACCTAAGCACCTAGAAAACTGGCTACCTAAGTATAATCCTGATGATGGACTCCTTGTTGAGGAACACCTACATAATTTCATGCTTGTCTTGAACCTCAATGTAGTATATGAAGAATATTGTGTAGTTAGATTATTCCCTTATACTTTCCAAGGATCAGCAAGATCATGGTATTTTTCACTACCATCAGGCACTATAACTAGTTGGGATATATTTAAGGAGCCATTTTAAACCAAATTTGGTGATGATCACACTACTGCTACTCTTATTAATGATATTTCTAATCTCAAAGATATTTAAGAGAAAACATCAAAGACTTTAATATCAGGTTTAATAATTTGTTAAACAAAATCCCAACTACATCGAAGCCTAGTGTTGATGTACAGATCGAATGGTACATATCCTCTCTTGCTTCTAATATTGCAATTTTTGTAGATAGATCCAACAAAGAAACTCTAGTTGAGAACATGAAGGAATCACTGCCAGTTGAAAAGAGAAGAATTGCATTAGAAAATAATATTGGCCAGGAAGAAAGGAAAAATAAAGTAACATTTAAGGATGAACCAAAAAGAAAAAACTCCTAAATATCCTTTCAATCTTGAAGGATTAAAAAGGTCCTTAAATCTATGTCAAATGAGATGGTAGAAATAAAAAAATAGGTAGCTGGCTCTTCTTCTAAGAAACCTTTTAGTTCTTTGAAAAAATCTCAAACATCTAATCCTCAACCACCTAATATTATATCTAATGCTGAATCAGATAAGGATGAGGACAAAGGTGAAACAATATTATCTGCTGAAGAATCCCAAGATGAGGAACTTTTTGAAGTACATGCATTATGGGATTTCATACTCCCTACTTATGATAATGAAGATGAGCATGAAGCCTTACCCATTAGCACTAGAAGTAAAGGTCATATTGATTCATCACAACTAATCCAAAAATATAAACCCTCATCCCCTACTGCTAAAGATAAAGTCATCACTAAAAAATCTCCTTCCACATCATCTCAATTAGTCCCATCTTCTTCATATTCTCCCTCTACATCAAAGACCGTGGTAGTGTTTGACACCATTAAATACAATGTAGTCGAAGATATGAAGAAAATCAAAGCAAACATCTCCCTACAAGAGGTGGCTAAATTGAGAAAGAAGTAGAAATTTCTACTAAAAGAATTGATTGTAGTCCCCGCTTCTTGATCAGGAGTTCATAAATTTTTCTCAAAATTCAAATTTATAGGATTGGGTTGAAACTAGGATGGTTGCGTAGATCTCGTCTTCCTGATTTTAGCACCGTGAACGATTCGAAAAATCGGTGTCATATGAGGAAGATATTGCGTTTTGATCGAAATGGAAAATAGGTAAAATTACGACAGTTTGACCAAGTTTGACTGGGATGCACAGTCAACAAAAAAGGGAATATTCCTCAGAATATTCCTTCCACCGAACCAATCATTGGTTGACAACTGTCATTTTAATATTGGAGGTATGGGTTGGATGAGTCAATTAAAGTGTGCCACATGGCTAACCTCGAGGCCACCACTTGTCCCTAAAACTACATATTAAATTTTTTTTTGAGGTAGCAGGACTCGACCCCCTGACCTCCCTCTGGGCACACATACCATTTACCATCCTCTCTACGTAATGGTTTTATCGTGTATTGAAAATATGTATGGGGGTTGGGAACCGTTGGCGGTCCCAACCCACCAGCAGTCCCCAGTTTATGTCACATGGCAACTGTTAACGACATCAACCACCGTGGTCAGCACTAACCCAGCAATGTCAACCCATGGTTCAAACCTTTTAGAACCGCAGTCTAACGGGAGTTTCGCTAACCACCGGGTATTATAATGGTTTGGGGGTGCACATGTGGCCACTGCCCAACCATTACATTTAATACACGGTTTGTTCGACAAAGAAGTTAGGGGCGCGCCAAATTTGGCGGTCAGCTCCAGCTAACTAGAGTTCTCCACTTTTAGTGGAGCTTTCCTAGGAGATATTGGGAGAAAGTGTAGGAGGCTCAATTTTTGACCATTTTGAGTGAATGAAGAGTCATTTTTGACTAATTGGAAAATTCTGAATCCATTGATGTAGAGAAAAAAAAATATTAGAGCATTGTAACTACATGTAATAGCAAAATTTTGAGCATAATGAAAGATGTACAAGCCATTGGGAGCTGGACCAGCAAATTTAGCCCAGGAGGGGTGAACTGCTTCATCATACCTACTATGTAAATTTCATGTGGTGACTTTTTTATCTGTTTTACACTATTGTTCAGTGTTATTTATGCTTGTTTTATTCTTCTAATTCACTAAATATCATCTATAAATCATGGAAAAACTCCTTAATCCTTATGCAAACTAATGAGTCAATTATGCACATGTTTTTAAAACTGAAAGACCCTTAGCACAACAAAACTAATACAGTCTTTTCAGATCAGATGGTATCAGAGCTAGATTTTTTCTCTAGTGTTGTTTAGTGCAAAGAATTGTTTAACTGATTGCGAGTTTTATATGCTTACAAGGCTCAAGCTCAAAAGGGGAGAAGGAAAATTGGTGGAAGTAGGAGGGTCTCAAAAGGAGCCAAAGCAAAGGAGAGCAAGATTGCCACCATCTCCACCACCTAGTTCACCTCCTCAAGAAGAAAAAGCTCTATTAAGCATGCCTCATGAGGAAGGAGAAATTGATGAAGAATTTGACCCTAAGGAAGATGAAAGAGTGTTCAAGGAAGAATTTCTTGACATGACTAAGATGGTTAGAATTCTTTATCAAGAAAGGAATGAGATACTAGAAGGAGAAGGATCTAAACTCCAAAAGGAAGGACAAGGATCTTCAGGAGGTCAACATGATGAAGACAATTCAAAGAAGGGAAATGGAGGAAATGGAGGCAATGGAGAGCCACCATCTTCACCCTCATCATCATCATCATCATCTTCTAATTATTCTTCAGTAAATCATCCACACAAGTCCAAGATCACTGGTAAATATCCTTTATTAAAATTTGATGTTAAGTTCGAATTGCCAATGTTTAATGGCGAAGTAAATACAGACAAGCTAGATAATTGGATTCGAAAATTGGAGGTTTATTTAAGAATACAAAACTTTTAAGATGATGATAAAAAAATTCAATTAGCTTTTTTGAGAATGGAAGATGCAACACTTGTTTGGTGGGAAGCCAAGAAAAAGGAGGAAATCAAGAAACATGGTAATATTATTCTATCATGGTCAGATTTTATTGTTGCTATTAAACAATAGTTTTATCCATTAGCTCATATGCAGAAAACCATCATGAACTAGAAGAAATTTAGGCAGTTAAAGGGATAAAATGTTCAAGAATACACCCAGGAATTTAGGAGAATATCTCTTTTATTAGGGGTGGTTTGTAGAGCCAAGACACATTGCTAAAGTACATAGGAGGCTTACATAGCTACCTAAAACTTACTATTCTCATGTTTAACCCCACCAAACTAGATGAAGTTTGTGTTCAGGCCACACATCTAGAAGCTAGAGGGAAGAGCATTTCTGAAGAGGGTAGGAAGAAACATTTTAAGGGTAAAGCCAAGGAAAATACCTCAAAAGGTAAAAACAAAAAGAATGCATCTATTAAGAAAGAGGGAGAAAAAGTGACTTGTAAACATTGTTCAAAAGAAGGCCATGATGAAACTCATTGATGGAAATTACATCCAGAATTGAGGCCAAAGAAACCCAATAACAAAGGGAAACATAAAATTGTTGCTACAACTCAACGTGATTTAGGATTTGATTGAAGTGATGAGACTAAAATCACAACTATGGGATTGAAGAACATGAAGGGAAAAGAAATTGAAACTAAACCCAGTACCAGTACATCAAACTGTCACATAAACACTCCAAATGAAGAAGAAATAATAGAACTGTTTCATGTGAGGGTCATATCCAAGCATACCAAGATTGACACATTGTTTGACAGTGGGTCACAAGAAAAATTAATCTCTGAATATTTGGTCAAAAAACGTAACCTTGAGACCATACCACATCTAAAACCATATCATTTGGGTTGGATTTGTAAGGATGAAAATCTACAAGTTTCAAAGAAATGTATATTGAGGTTTGCACTGTCAATGCAAGCTTTGTTGACACAACTGAATTAGATGTCTTTATGCTTTAAATAACTGGTATTGTATTACGGAGTCCTTACTTGTATGATAGGAAAGCGGTCTTCTATCACCATGATAAAAAGTATCATTTATTCAAAGATGGCAAGGAGTTCATTGTTAGATCACACCGCAAGAAGACAAACATTTATTTGGTAAATGTTGGATAGGAAAAAAGGCTCATAAATTCAAGTAAGAATTTTGTTCTTCTTATTATTAAGTCCAAATCTGATATTAATTGTGAATATTTTGAGGAATGTCATCCTAAGTTGAAATCAAAATTATATGATGTGGTTAATGGGCATCATGAGATGTTTCAGGAGCCAACAGGATTTCCTCCAAAAAGGGAAATTCAACATGAGATTCAGCTGCAGTAGGATTGTCCTCTTCCAAACATCGGTATGTATCACATGTCGATAATGGAGAATGTTGAAATAAAGAGGCAAATCAAAGAGATGTTGGATAAAGGAATCATAAGGCCAAGCACCTCGCCATGCGGTTCACCCATAGTCTTGATACTAAAGAAAGATGAGACTTGGTGCATGTGTGTAGATTTTTGAGGTTTGAACAAAATTACGGTAAAAAATCGTTACCATCTCCCAAGAATAGATGATTTTCTTGATCAGCTGAAAGAAGCAAAGTTTTTTACTAAGTTATATTTACGAAGTGGATATCATCAAGTAATAATTGCAGAAGGTGATATATGGAAAAATGCATTCAAAACCAAACAAGGACTCTTTGAGTGGCTATTTATGCCTTTTGGTTTATGTAATGCACCGAAAACTTTTATGCGATTTATGGATAATGTTTTGCGACCATTCCTTGATGACTTTGTTATTTTTTACTTAGATGACATTTTAATTTTCAGCAAAACAAGAGAAGATCATGTATTGCATGTAAATAGAGTGCTTGATATTTTGAAGAAAGAGAAAATGTTTCTTAAGATGTCAAATTGTGAGTTTGGAAAAAATTCTTTGGTCTATTTGGGAAATATTGTAGGAGGAGGAGAATTGAGGATTGATCCTTCTAAAGTTGAGGCCATTATGAATTGGCCCACACCCAAAACAGTTACCTAGGTAAGAAGTTTCATAGGTGCAGCTCAATATTGGAGGAATTTTATTGCTAACTTTTCTTCCATCGCAACTCCTATGCATGCGGTGACAAGTGTGAAGAAAGGCTTCCAATGGGAAGGAAAACAACAACAAGATTTCAAAGCTTTAAAATACAATATCAGTTCAGCTCCGGTCCTTGCAATACCAAATTTGAGACAACCATTCGAGATACAAACCGACGCTAGTGACTATGCCATGGACGCAGTCCTTTTGCAACATGGTAAGCCTATCGCCTTTCATTTAGAAACTTTTAATGGAACTGTGACTAATTATCCTACATATTAAAAATAACTATATGCGTTGGTAAAAAGTGTCAAGAAGTGGAAACACTACTTGACGGATAAAGAGAATATTGTACACACCAATCACCAACCATTATAGTACTTGCAGCCACAAACAAAATTGCAGCAATCAAGACATTTCAGGTGGATGGGATTTCTTCAACAATTTCACTTGGTTATAAGGTACAAAAAAGGTATATTCAATAAAGTTGTAGATATGATTTCGAGACCAATCATTAGTGCTTCTACTTTACTCAAAAATTATTATGTTGTACATGATAGTTACATATAACAATAAGTACATGACATTTATTTCCAAGATGTGTATGCTAGTTTGAGTGAAGGGAATCAAGTTTAAGAAAAATATTATCACATGCATAACAATTTGTTGTTTCATTTGGGGAAGCTATGTATTCCACAAGGAGAGAGATTAAGTGTCATCAGAGAAGCTCATTCTTCTCTTATTGCTGGATAGTTTGGGGTAAGAAAAACAATGACGCATCTACAAAGGTATTGTTATTTGTCTTGCATGATATATAGTGTGTCACATTTTATAAGAGGTTGTTCTATTTGTGCAACAAGTAAGCCTAGTAATAGGAAGCTTGGATTGTACATGCCACTACCGGTACCATCAAGGCCATGGGAGAGCGTCTCCATGGACTTTGTTGGTGGTCTACCTATGTCAAGAAAGCAACATGACTATCTTTTTGTAGTTGTGGATAGATTTAGTAAAATGTGTATACTTATGCCATGAAAGAAAACCATTGCTACTGAACAAACTACTGAACTTTATTTTCAAAATTATTGGGTTCATTTTGGATTGCCTAGAATCTATTGTTAGTGACAAAGATTCCAGGTTCAGTTGTAATTTTTGGTCAAGTCTATGGAGAATGATGGACACAAAATTGAAAAAGAGTATCGCTTTTCATCCACAAACAGATGGAAAAACCGAAGTGGTGAACAAAACATTTGTACATCTATTGAGAGGATATTGCAGCAAACATCCTAAGTTTTGGGATGAACAACTGCATTATATTCAACACGCTTACAATTGGGCAAATCACTCTTCAACACAAACCTCACCTTTTGAAGTATGCTTTAGGTATTTGCCAAAATCACCATTAGACTTCATCTTTGGGAAGGATGTTGCAATTGATGGCCATAGTGATATTGACAAGGCTTGAAATTTCCTTGAGAAAATTCAGATGATACATCAACAAGTTCAAGAACAGCTTGAGAAAAGTCAAAGAAAATACAAAGAGAGGCATGACAAACATCAGGTTGATCACAAGTTTCAAGAGGGAGATGAGGTATGGTTGCACATTAACAAAGAATGGATGCAAGGGGAAGGTAAAAATCTCAAACCCATACACTATGGTCCTTTCAAGATCATAAAATTTGGTAACAATGCATTCCAACTTGATTTTCCT
Organism: Pinus albicaulis; assembly: GCA_034641835.2. NCBI lineage: Eukaryota > Viridiplantae > Streptophyta > Pinopsida > Pinales > Pinaceae > Pinus > Pinus albicaulis. The sequence continues at coordinate 1,186,378,885 of CM076578.1, read as the reverse complement.
TCTTACATGCAAATGTATTCAATTGTTAATGTTGAAAACTTATGCTTATATGAGCCTCCTTTGATCGATGATCAAGGAAGTGATGTTCATCTACCTTCTATTGAAGATTTATCACCATAATTTGTGGATGAGCTCAAAGAAGATACAATTCTTGATAGGAGGACAAGAGCATGAAAGAGGGAAAGCGTTGACTACCTTCGAGTTGGGCTCAAAGGCACTAAACCAAGCAAGGAAAAATAGATGGAGATTGGAAAGGTGAGGGAGTTGTACCCTCATCTATTGAAAAAATAATAAAGTCTTTTAGGGTCCAAAAGCTTCCCAATGGGGAGGAATGATCAGGAGTTCATAAATTTTTCTCAAAATTAAAAGTTATAGGATTGGGTTGAAACTAGTATGGTTGCGTAGATCTCGTCTTCCTGATTCTGGCGCCGAAAAACGGTTCGAAAAACCGATGTCGTATGAGGAAGATATTGTGTTCTAATCAAAATGGAAAATAGGTAAAATTATGACAGTTTGACCAGGTTTGAATGGGATGCACGGTCAACAAAAAATGGAATATTCCTCAGAGTAGTCCTTCCACCAGACCAATCATTGGTTGAAAAGTGTCATTTTACTATTGGAGATACAAGCTGGTTGAGTCAATTAGAGGGTGCCACATGGCTAGCCCTAAGGCTGCCATGTGTCCTTGAAACTTCATATTGAAATTTTGTTTGAGGTCGCAGGGCTCAACCCCCTAACCTCCCTCTGGGGATGCATATTGTTTACCATCTGCTCTACGCAATGGTTCTTAACCTCATAGGGCTGCGGGTTTGTTTTATCGTGTATTTCAAATCTGTATGGGGGTTGGGAACCATCGGTGGTCCCAACCCTCCAGCGGTCCCCATTTTATGTCACATGGCAACCGTTAACGACATCAACCATCGTGGTCAGCACTAACCCGACAACGTCAAACCATGGTTCAAACCTTTTAAAACAACAGTCTAACAGGAGTTCTGCTAATTGCTGGGTTTTATAACGATTTGGGGGTGCGCATGTGGCCACCACCCAACCGTCACATTTAATATGCAATTTATTTAGCGGAGAAGTTAGGGGTGCACCAAATTTGGCGGTCACCCCAGATTTTAATCTAGTTAACTGGAGTTCTCCACTTTTAGTGGAGCTTTCCTAGGATATATTGGGCAAAAGTGTAGGAGGCTCTATTTTCGACCATTCTGAGTGAATGAAGATTCATTTTTGACTAATTGGAGCATTCTGAAGCGATTGGTGTAGATAAAATAGCCATTAGAGCACTATAAATACATGTAATAGCAAAATTTTGAGCATAATGAAAGATGGACAAGCCATTGGGAGTTGGACCAGTAGATATATCCCAGGAGGGGTGAACTGCTTCATCATGCATGTTGTGTAAATTTCATGTGGTGACTTATTTCTCTATTTTACACTGCTTTTTAGTGTTATTTCTGCTTTTTTTATGCTTTTAATTCACTAAATATCATCTATAAATCATGGACAAACTCCTTAATCCGTATGCAAACTAATGAGTCAATTATGCACATGCTTTTAAAACTGAAAGACCCTTAGCACAAAAAAACTAATACAGTCATTTCATATCACTTCTCCTCTACCTGCTCATGTTACATCCAAATCCTCTAAAGGAGTAGGTAAACCTCCTAATGACACATCAGAAAATATTGATTCCTCAAAAGCCATTTTAATTGGAGATAGATCCAATTCACATACTCATCCTTTCCTTCTGACTCTGGGGCTTCTTCCAATATAATGCCAGAGTCTATTTGTCTGAAGTTAAATATCTCACCCCAAAACTCTATTTTTCACATTGTTCAACTAGATAGAACCAAAGTCAAGGTTTTAGGAGAAATGAATTTTATCCTCATTAGACTTGCTTCTAATTGAAAATTCCATCAAGTAATTGAAATTTTAGTTGCTCATATCCCTGACTTTTATGGTTTTATTATTAGTAGAGAATGGTATGAAAATATTCATGGTTATTTTGCCACATACTAGTCTCATATGTGGCTTCCTTATAATGGTGATCCAAATCAAATTCGAGTTGACCATGAAAAACACATGAAATACTCAGTAACTGATTTTGAGGATGAAAATGAACCAATGACCTTTACCAATAACATCCCGGGGAACTACTCTGCTATATCATTCTTGGGTAATTTCAATGCACATTAATCTCCATTTCTAATCAATTTGGTTACTTCTAAAATAGAAAACTTTCAAAATTAGATTCTTCTAAATGTGTAAATATTTTAGAAAAAACTTTCGTTAAATCTTTATTTTGGACTCTGTATTTTGATGGATCTAGATCTAATGATGGTGCAGGAGCAGGTTTTATATTAATCAGTCCGGAAGGAGTAAAAACAATTTTAGCCTATATATTAGAGTTTGAATGCACAAATAATACTGGTGAATATGAGGCATTGATCCAAGGATTATATAAAGCAATAGATTTAAATGTAAAATATCTTCAAGTATTTGGAGATTCTGAAATTATTGTCAAGCATGTAAGAAACACCATTCATTGTGTTTATTCCCATTTAAAACATTATCAATCTCTAGTTCAAACCCTCACTTTTCATTTCTTGGCATTTAACATCTCTCCTATCCCAAGACTTCAAAGCACAAGCGTTGATATTCTGGCCAATCTAAAATTTAGACTTATACAATTTGAAGATTATAATCTAGATAGATTTTCCATTGAATTAATTTTTCGACCATCCATCCCAAACAATGTCACCAATTGGCATGTGTTCAATGATGATGAAGACATTTTGACCTTCTTAACATCTGAAGGATCATATAATGATCAAATAGTTGATGAGGATGAACATGAGACATAGTTAAAACAAAAAAATGAAGAAAATGGTTTACCTAAATCTATGATTAAACTTGAAGATCTCTATGATTTGAAAGACATATTTAAGAAGGTTACTAACTCCAAAATTCAAAGTTCAACTTTGAGGTTTGAACTAGTAAACCTTGGAACTGGCCTTAAACCCCAAAACATCAATCTATGTCTAGATCTCTCACCAGATGAGATATTAAATTTAATTCATTTATTAAATGGATACAAGAGTGTTTTCGCTTGGAGCTATGAATATCTTAGAACATATGACACCTCCATTATCCAACACAATATCCCAATGATATCTGATGAAAAACCTGTACAACAAAAATTAAGGAAAATTGACCCCAACTTTGGAAGTCAAATAAAATCTAAGCTGAATAAATTCCTTAAAGCTAAAATAATTTTTTCTGTTAGACACTCCAAATGGGTATCAAACTTAGTGCCAGTCAGGAAGAAAAATGGTGACATGCGCATTTGTATAAATTTTAGAAATCTTAATAAAGCTTGTCAAAAGGATAATTTCCCATTACCACCCATGGAACAAATTTTATAATCAATTGTAGGTTTTGAGCTCATGTCTTTCCGTGATGGTTTTTATGGATACAATAAAATCCTAGTTCATGCAGACAATAGATTGAAGACTACGTTTAGAACCAAATGGGGGACTTATGCTTATCAGAAAATGCCTTTTGCACTAATAAATGCAGGGGAAACCTTCCAAAGAGCCATGGACATAGCTTTTAGAGGTATTATAAATAAGGCATATGTTGTTTAATTTGATGATATAACAATCTACTCCAAGAAAATAAGCATCCATTATCATGACTTAAACCAGATGTTTGAACACTGTAAAAAGTATGGAATTTCATTGAATCCAAAAAAGTCATATTTCACTCTTAGTGAAGGAAGATTTCTAGGATTCATTGCATCCAAAGAATCTATTTGTGTTGATCCTGAAAGGATTAAGGCAATCTATGAAATTTATTTACCCCATCATAAGAAATCCATGTAGTCCTTTCTAGGACATATTAATTTTGTCAAGAGATTTGTCCTTGATTTTTCCCAAATTGTTCTTCCATTACAAGCCATGATCAAGAAAATTTCAATCTTTAAGTGGGCCAGAATGAAAGAGAAGATTTTGATTTAAGCAAACAAACCATTATAAATGCTCCCTCTTTAACTACTCCAAATTTATCTGATCATTTTATTTTATATACTTTCGCTCTGAAACATCATGTGTTTTTGTTTTAACTCTATTTAATGATGGTCAATTGGAGGCACCCATCTCATTCTCTAGTTCAAATTTTCAAGGTGTTGAACTAAATCACTCTCAGGTGGAGAAACAAGCTTTTGATGTTTTTGAATCTATAAAGAACTTTAGGAATTTTCTTCTAAAAACACACACTAAACTAATAGTCTCATTCCCAGTAGTAAGACAATTACTTGTATAAAAATAATTAGGAGAAAAGAGGAAAATTTGGGTCACAACTCTATAGGAATATGATATTGATATTAAACCAGCTAAAATTGTGAGAGGACAAGGTTTTTACAGATTTCTTACTAGAGCTTCCAACATACCAGCTAATGAGGACTCAAGTAATAATGTACACACATCTGAGGTAGGTCTAATTGACACTGAGTCCCAATATGTTAATCTTATCTTTTACTCAAAGAATGGATATTCTCCCCTTGAACTCAATTGTAAAAGAAAAATATCTTTAAGATTAAAATTTGGCCGATATGAGATCATTAATGATGTGTTATTTAGAAAAAACTATGACTCTGTAATATTAAGATGCCTTGAAAAGTATGAAGCGCAAAATTTTTTGCAGGAACTCCACGATGGACCAACTAGTGGACACTTAAAAGGAGATACCATCGCACACAAAATCTTGAATGCAGTGTATTATTGACCAACTCCATTCAAGGATACCCATGCATATGTAAGGAAATGCAAGACTTGTCAGACAGCAGCAAGAAGAAAAAAAATACCAGCCTTACCTCTTGAACCAGTCAACATTGAACAACCCTTTGAACAATGGGGACTGGACATTATCGATGAGATTTTTCCTCACTCTTCCAAGTAGCATATGTATATCCTTATTGCTACAGACTACTTCACCAAGTGGGTGGAAGTAATTCCACTAAAAGTAGCCAATTTCGATTCCATTATCGAATTCATTAATTAGTTCATTATTACCAAGATTGCCTTACCAACTTCACTTATGTTTGACAATGCATCTTATTTTTCATGTAATAACATGATGGAATTTACTCTTAATATGGGGTTTAAAAGTAAATACTTTGCTAACTACTATCCTCGAAGGAATGGTTTAGCATAATCAACCAATAATAACATCATGAGATTTATTAAAAGAATTTTTTATCAGAGCCAAAAGAATCAACACAAATATTTAACCTTCACTCTATGGCATGATTGAATAACCCAGAAGGACTCAATAGGTACTTCTCCTTTCAATATGGTATATGGGAAAGAGGCTATCATTCCATCAAATAAAGTCCTTCCTTCACTAGCCCTAGTAACCTAGTTACCAATGAAATGAGAACTATTACCTCAAAACGAGAACTCTAGCACAAAAAAACTCAAAAAACATGAAAAAACAACCCAAAACGAAAAGTGTCTCTTCCAGAACGCATTTTTTTTTGGTCAAATTTCAACATTTTTTTAAATTATGCTAAAAACCAAATTTTTTCTTGAAAAAAGGATTGAAAAAACACCCTCGAAACAAAAGGTGTTGATGGTGGAATAACATCGCCAATTTTGTGTGTGCAAAAAACAACCTGAAAACGAAAAGTTTTGCTGGTGGAATAACGTCGTCAGTTTTTTGTGTGCAAAACACACCTTGAAAACAAGGAGTGTTAATGTTGGAATAACATTTTTTTTCATTTTGAGGTAAATTGTCCACAATTTGTAATAATGACATTAAAGATAAAATAGCATGACTTTTTAAAACCTTAAAATTTCAATGATAAACATGGCATTAAATATCAAATATCAAGTCCTAAAATTCCAACGATTTTTAGGCATGGTATTAAAGATAATTTATTATTGTGTCTCTGAAAAGCCTTAAAAATCCAAGGATGACGTTAAAGATAAAATATCACGTTTATGAAAATAAATTTCCAATTATTTTTAGGCATGGTATTAAACATAAAATATTACTTGTAAAATAAATAACTAAATAAATAAACAAAAAAATTAAAAAATTAAACTCAAAAGGGAAAAATTCAAAAAAACACATAATTTAAAGAAAAAAAATAAAAATTAACCCAAAGAAAGAAAAAGTTTCTTTTTTAAAGCTATAAAATAATAATAATAATAGTAATAATAAACCACATAATCAAAAATAATAATAAAATTTAAAATTTAAAAATAATTAAAAAATTTACAAATAATTAAAATTTACGAATTTTAATTAAAAAAATTTAATTTCAAAAGAAAATAGAAAAAGTTAAAAAAAAAATAATAATAATTTAAATTTTAAAAAATGCATATAATTATATGAAATATACCATTTTAGAGAAAAAAAAATCATTTTCTTTTTCAAATTAAAAAAAACTTTAAAAAAAAAAAAAAATTGATTTTTTTTTTAAATAATAAAAAAAAACATTTTTAAATATAAAATTAAAAATAATTAAAAAGCAAATAAATTTAAAAATATGAAATAAATTTAAGAAAAAAAGAAATAAATTTAAAAATAAAAAATAAAAATATTTAAGAAATTCAATTTAAAAAAAAAATTTAAAAATAAATAATAATAATAATAAATTAATTAATTAAAAATAAATAAGTTAAAAAATAAATGGGTTTGGTCGTCGCCCGTGGGGCCACAGGGCTCGGCCAGCAGGCAGTGGGAGAGCTGCCAACTCTCCCTCCGCCCATTGGTCGAACCCCTCGACCCCTCTAGCGATTGGGGTCGATTATGGGAATCGACCCTTACCACCCGTTGGCCAAGCCCCATGGCCCCCAGGGCGACCGAGGTCGATTATAGGAATCGACTCTTGCTGCTCGCTGGCCAAGCCGTGCGGCCCCAGGGCGGTCGAGGTCGATTATGGGAATCAACCCTTGCCACCTTGGGGGCCACGGGGCTCGGCCGACAGGTGGCGGGAGAGTTGGTGGCTCTCCCACTGCCCGCCAGCCAAGCCCCGCGGCCCCCAAGGCAGTCATTAAAACCCAATTTTTTTTTAAAAATTATTAATTTTTTTATTAATTTTTATTTTCTATTAATTTTCTTTTAAGTTTTTTTTATTGATTTTTATTTTTTAATTTTATTTATATTTTTTCAATTTAATTTCTATTATCAATTTTTTTTTTTCAAAATTTTAATTAAAAAATGTGTTTTTATTATTTTTAATTTTTTTCAATTTTTTTAATTAAAAAAAAAAAGAATTATGTTTTCTTTTTAATTCTTTGAAAATGTTGCATTTTTCATAGTTTTTTTTTTAATTTAAATTTTCTTTTTAAATTTTAATGTGTTTTTTAAATTTATTTTTTATTTTTTATTTTTATTTTAATGTTATTTTTAAATTTATTTATTTATTTTTTAAATTTAAATTTCTAAATTTTATTTCTTTTGTATTTTAGTATTTTATTATTTTAATTATTTAATTTTATCATTTTCTTGAATTATGTTGTTTGCTTGTTTTTAATTTATTTTTTTTGGTTATTTTTTATTTTTTTCTTTAAATTATGATATTTTTTAAAATTTTCCTTTTTTAGTTATTTTTTGAAATTTTTTGTTTATTTATTTATTTATCTTTAATTATTTTGTTTAAATTTTTTTATTTTTACAAGTTATTTTTTTAGAATTTTATTAAAAAAAATTCATATATATATATATATATATATATTGGAGTTTTTTTGTCACGTTTTTTATTTTGTTTTTATATTTTATTACCAAGATGAAAATCATCACTCTAAACAAAAATAATTGATGTCGCATCAACACTTTTCAAAATTAGCATGAAAATTACTAACATTTTAAAAAAAATGTTCATACTTGATAAATAAAAAAAATTGAAGTACTAAAAAAATCACCATTTTTCTAAATCGACATGACATTAAAAATTAAAAAATCAAAGAAAATTTAAAGTTTCAAAAATATGCCAAAACAAAAAACAGGTTATTCTACATCACCACTTTTCAAAATCAACATGAAACTCATGACATTTAAAAAAAATAAAAATCCATAAGAAAATTAAAGTGCCAAAACTATGCTCCAAAAAAAAAGGGTGATTCTGCATCACCACTTTTCAAAGTCGGGTGTTTTTTTTGCTACCTAAAAAAAACGTGAACCGGGTAATTTTCCCGTTTGATCAATAACTATGCTTATTCCAATTCATTCAAGAAACACCTTCCTCTTCATTGCCACTAAGAATTTCTGAAATACTTAAGTTAGAAGAAGAAAGGGGGAAAGCCAAGCTTACACATGCTCACCATCAGTAGATAGTCAAATCTTCTTTTGATGCTAGTTCAGTTTGCCAAAAATCTTTTCAATTTGGAGATCCTGTCCTAAAATGGGACAAGGCACATGAGGAAAACGATAAGCATATCAAATACCAGAAAATGTTGCTTGGACCATTTCAAATTGCTGAAAAAATAGGCCCATCAACTTTCATACTGCAAGATCTACAAGGAAAAAAAGAATCTCTTCCGATTAATGGGCTCATTCTTAAAAAAATTCTTTTCTTAGAAGAACATTTCCTCTACTGTAAAATGTATTTGTATTTACATATTTAGGTATGTACAAAATAATAACATAGTTCTAACTTTTTGTAAGCATCTTTAATAATTTTATGATTTTTCACTTTGAAAGTAGGATTTTTTAAAGAAGTGATTACAAAATTTAAAAATTGGATAATTATAACTCTTAAATATTTTTCCATTAAAGTTGTAAATTCTTTAAACTCAAAACTTCATAAAGTCTTTTGATCTTATTATCAGTCAAGAAAATTTTTCTTTAATAAAATAAAGACTATTTTGTAACTCAACATCTTTAACTCTAAATTGTCATCTAAACACTCTTAAGGAGTTTGTGATTCTCCCCATCCATTAATTATACTCTTTTTAGTGTGTAATTCAAAGATATATTAATCTTAAAATACAAAAGGTCTCATCATGAGCCCGCTTACCATGATCATAGGGAAATAATAGGCTAACATTACCACTACTGAATATCAAACCAGGGTAACGGCTTATGATTATTTTAACCATAATACAAGGGGTCACATTACGAGCCAACTTGTTTAGCTCAATTACAACCAATGAATGGCATTGTCATTTTCTGGCCACCAAACCAAGACAATGGCTTTTTAAGAATAAAAAATAAATAAATAAATAAATAACAAAAACAAAAACAAAAACAATATATATATATATATATATATGAATTTATCTCTAAGGATTGCAATCATAAATGGATGGGATACTGGATCATTGATGGTTATAAGGTAACCCTGTCGAGGCTATGAATTCTTGTACATTTTCCTTAGTGAATTGCTAATTGTTGTGCTATTCAACAACCCCCATTATTTGTGTATAAATACTTTAGAAAATAATGGGGACCCTTTTTAATTTTTAAAGTTAGGACAATAAAACATTTTTTTAAATATAAAACATAAATATGATTTTTGAAGGATTAGGTCATATCCCACTGGTCGAAGAACTTAAGCGAGAAACCCATATAAATGATCAGTTTCTTAATGTTAAGCTCAAAAATGGAAGTGCTCAGAATCGTTCAGAGCCTGAACGTCCGTGAAGTGATCGTCTTAAGGAATCTGGCGCACTTCATTTCATCAAAAACTGACTCTGTATGTGAAAGTTAGAGTCTGATGTTCGTTTTCACAAACAACTCAAATTTGTGCAGAATTGATAGAATGATGACTAGGTAGCCTAGTTAGCAAAAAAAGAATATTCCCATAATATTCCTTTAAATTGTCGAATGCCACTATGACAAGTGTCACTTCATGACTGGTTGCCGAGTTGGGTGATTTGCTGCATTTTCAGTGCTTGTTAGGATGAGACAATTAGAAGAGGACACGTAGTGCAGCTAGGGGCCGCCATGTGCCCCCTCCCAAAGGCCAATTTAAGCCAAGTCAAAGGTTGAATGTCATTATATATAGTGGAAAAAAATTATGGAGGACGAGCGGAGGTCGGGTTCAACCCTGCAACCTTCCCTGCATAAACGTAATGTCTTACTAGTATACCCACGTATCAATGCTTAACATAATATGTCGTTTGATTATATTTATATTAATACAGTTGTGCTAGTGGGCAAGGAGGGGGTCGGCCCCATCACAACAGGACCATTGTGCTATGAACGTGGCAGAGGCTCCAAATAAACACGCATTTAGCGCGCTAAACCACTGCTTATCAAGTTAATTAAATCCACTTATCCAATAATTAGACCCGCCTTATCTTGGCGGCGAAGTTGGCAGAGTCCGCCATTTTCGGCGGAATTAACTGGAGTTATCTCTAGTTTTGGAGGAGTTTTCCTAAGCCAAATGGATTGAGCCATAACCTTTTCAAAAATTTACCATTTTTTTCTCAAAAAGAGTTTATCCTATCAAATTTGGACATTTTGAGCATGTTGGAGCAGGTTTCAGGAGCAGTAGAGGATTTTAAACATCACTTTTTTCCATATTGAGCTAATATAGAGGCCTAAGCCATGGAAGATGGACTAAGGAGATGTAGCCTAGGAGCGGTGAACTCCTTCATCAAAACATTGTATTAATGGACCATTTGATGGTTTTTTGTAATTTTTATTGATGGTGTTCAACACTTTGTTTTAATGTTGAAATTCTCATGAATTTAACATAAAACTAGGCACAATTACCTGTTTAACACTCACAAACACCATAAGAAAACCTATGCACATGAAGCAAATGATCAACAATTGTTTATAATTCTGAAGATAAAACTAACACTTCAATACTAACATTTAGATTCAGATCAAGGTGGTATCATAGCAAGGTTATTTGCTTCATATTTGTTTTAGTTTTGTGCAAGTATGGTTTTAATGGTTGCAAATTTGTGATGCTTGCAAGGTTAAAGTTGTAGAGTGGAGAAGGGAAACTTTTGGTTGCTAGTCCTGAGGTTAGGATCAGAAGAAGGAAGGCCATAAGGCCACCATCGCCACCCAAATTTTCACTCCCAGCTTCACTTGAAGCACCTTAAGTTTTAACTCTAGCTGAGATTGAAGAGGTACAAGTTTCAACAGAAGTTGAGATTGAATCCATAGTCATCATATCAGGTGTAGGAGAGACTGAAGATCTTTTAGAAGAGGAAGAATACAAAAAGCCTTTCTATAAAATAACATAAATGGTTAAGGTCCTCTATGAATAAAGGAGCACCAAGATGGTTGAAGGGAATTCTAAGTCTCCACATGGAGAGGGAACCTCAGAAGACAAAAAGGATAAAGAGAAGGATTCAAAGGGTAGTGGAGAAAATACTCCTCCATCTCCACCATCTTCATCACCATCACCATCATCTTCCACTTCCAAAACAAAAACCACCCATACTCACTCAAAAACCCCAAAAGGAAAAATTCCCTTACTTAAAATTGATGTCAAATTTGAGCTTCCAATGTATAATGGCGAAGGAATGAAGAGAATCTGGATAATTGAATTCATCAATTGGAGGTTTATTTAAAAATTCATAACCTTCAAGAAGATGACATAAAGATTCAATTGGCTTCCTTGAGGATGGAGGGATCAACACTTGTATGGTGGGGGGAAGCAAGGACTCGAGAAGAGATTAAAAACCATGGTAACATCCCAATATCTTGGTCAAATTTTATTGTTTCCATTAAAAGGCAATTCTATCCTCTAGCTTACATGCAAAAATCCATTATGTACTGGAAGCATATTAGAAAATTGAAAGGGAAAAGTGTGTAAGATTGTACTCATGAATTTAGGAGAAGAGTTCTTATTTTGGGTGTCAATTTGTATTCTCAAGAAATTTTGTTAAAGTATATTGGGGGTTTGCACAGTTATTTTAGACATACTATTCTCATGTTCAATCCCACAAACTTAGATGAATTTTGTGTTCAAGCCATACATCTAGAGGCAAGACAGAAAGAGAGTGCAGATGAGAAAAGTGATAGTTTCCTTGAGTATGATGGTAAAGGAAAGGGAAAGTTTAATGGAAGAGAGAAGAAAAATAGCTCTATCAAAATAGAGAAGGATAAACTCACATGTAAACATTGTTCAAAGAATGGCCATGATGAAGACCATTTTTGGAAACTTAATCCAGAGTTGAAGCAAAACAAACATAAAGCCAAAGAGAAGGGGAAAATTGTTGCAATCATTGAACATGAATTAGATTCAGATTCAGGAGATGAAACCAAGATTACAACAATGGGTTTGAAAGGTAAGAACATAGAAAGCACTAGTTCTTCAATTTGTTGGACAATGTAACTTAAGATGAAGATACAAAATTAAACTCTTTCATATTAAAGTCATTTCTAAACATACCAAGATAGACACTATTAATAGTGGTTCTCAAGCTAATTTGATTTTCGAAGACTTAGTTAAGAAGTTAAATCTTGAACCTGTTATAGATCCAAGACCTTATCCTTTAGGGTGGATATGAAAGAATGCAAACTTGTAGGTAAAAAGGAAGTGCATCCTAAGGTTTGAAATCATTTCAAACTTTCTTGACGAAGTTGAACTTGATGTAGTGTTGCTTGAGATTTCAGGTATTGTTTTGCGAAGTCCTTATATTTATGATAGGAAAGAAGTATTTCATCGCCATGAGAATAATTATCATTTTTTTAAGGATGAAATTGAGTACATAGTTAGAGTTTATAAGAAGAAGATAAGTTTGTCTCTTATACATGTAGGAGAAATGAAGAGAATAGTGATGCAAGTCAAAATTTGACTTTTTTAATGATCAAACATAGAGATGTTTTGAATGAGACCTTTCAAAAAGATGCATAAAATGAACAAGTTGATTTCATTGAAGTTTCTTATGCTTGTAATAAGATGTTTCAGGAATCTAATAGGTTCCCTTTGAAAAGAGGTAAACAAGATGTGAAAGATTTGCATCAGTGAACATTAGTGTTAAGCAGTGTTGGAAACAAGATGTTGTTGCCATAGAGAGAAAAGGTCAAAGAGAAAATTCCAAAGAAATTTGACAAAGAAGGCATAGGTTCCACAAGTACTTGTTTTTGGTTTCAAAAAGGTACATGGAAATCAAGAAAACACTTGGTCAAAAGTCAACGCAAGTACAAAGAAAGACAAGCTAAGAATCACCATGTCAGCAGTGTTCAATTTGAGACAATTTTCAAGTTTCCTTTGACTGAGGACCGAGGTGGGAACGAGTTTGTTTCAGAAAGGAAAACTTGCTTTTCTACAAATTTAGGGAAATTTCAACATGACATTGTCTACAACAGCAAGGCAGGGTCTCCAGAGTCAAGGAAAAACATTAGTTTTTGTGAAAAGCTCAAATTGATGAAAATGGGAAAATTCGAGTGGATTGAGACTAGAAGGGTGGGGGAACTGTACCCACATCCACATGTTCAGTAATCAAAGAGATTTAGGTGCTTAGTGTTAAGCTCAAAAATTGAAGTGCCCAGAACCGTTTGAAACCTAAACGACCATGAAGTGCTCGTTGATAGGATTCTAACGCACTTCGTTTCATCAAAAACTAACTTTGTATATGAAAGTTAGAGCCTACCGTTCATTTTCAGAAAAAGCTAAAATTTATGCAAAATTGACATAATGATGATTGGGAAGCCTAGTCAACAAAAAAATAATATTCCCGGAATATTCCTTTAAATTTTCCAATGACGCTATGACAAGTGTCACTTTGTGACTTGTCATTGAGTTGGGTGATTTGCTGTGTTTTCATTGGTTGTTGGGATGAGCCAATGGGAAGAGGACACATGGTGCAACCAGGGGCTGCCACGTGCCCCCTCCCAAAGGCTGAACTAAACTAATTCAAAGGTCGAATGTCATTATATATAGTGGAAAATTTTATTTTGGAGGGCGGGCTAAGGTCAAGCTTGACCCTGCGACCTCCCCTGCACAAACAAAATGTCTTACCACTATACCCGCATATCAGTTCTTAACATAATATGTTGTTTTATTATATTTATATTAATACAGTTGTACCAGTGGGCGGAGGAGGGGGGAAGCCCCCTCACAATAGGAGCATTGTGCTATGACTTTGGCGGAGGCTCTAACTAAACGTGTCTTTAGCGCGCTAAACCACTTCTTATCACTAATTAACTACACGTATCAGATAATTAAACCTATCTTATCTTGGTGGCGGAGTTCGCGAAGTCTGCTATTTTCGGTGTAACTCCAAAATTAGCATAATTAACTGGAGTTCTCTACAGTTTTGGAGGAGTTTTCCTAGGCCAAATGGATTGAACCATAAATTTTTCAAAATTCGACCATTTTTGGCTCAAAAAGAGTCTATCCTAGTAGATTTGGACATTTTGAGCATGTTGAAGTAGGTTTTAGGAGAAGTAGAGGATTGTAAACAACATGTTTTTCCATAATGAGCTAATACATAGGCCCAACCCATGGAAGTTGAACCAAGGAGATGTATCCCACGAGGGGTGAACTCCTTCATCAAAACACCGTGTTAATGGATCATTTGATGGTTTGTTGTACATTTTATTGTTGATGTTCAGTACTTTGTTTTAATGTTAAAATTCTCATGAATTTAACATAAAACTAGACACAATTAATTATTTAACACTTACAAACACCACAAGGAAACTTATGCACATGAAGCAAATGATCAGCAATTGTTTATAATTATGAAGATGAAATTAGCAGAGAAAAACTAACATTCAGATTCAGATCAATAAATCCCCTCATCACACATCGCACATCGCATATCGCATATGCAACAAGTAGCCCACATAACGCTTCACTTAAAAGTTGCGATGTGATATAGCCAAAGGTATAAAAGGCGCAAAGGCTTTAAAAGTTTAAAAAAAATAACAAAGGAAAAGTCTCCCCGACAGGAATTATTTCATAATATTCATTGGTTGGTCCCGCTCACTGCCACGACATTCATCACAAATCACAAATCACAATTTTCTCTACTACCATCTACCATGCCCACTTCCAAAACTCGTGATGCGATATATCACATCGCACTTTTTTCAACCTTCATTACATTTCGGTTATCCCTCAAGACACTCACAAAATAACCTATTTTGCAATTGCGATAAGGATATCGCATCGCAAAACCCACAACACTCTCACCCCTCCAAATTTTCGCTCATTCCAATATACTGATAAAGAACTAAAGGATTATTTAAAGGGTAAATCCTTGATCATAATCAATGAAATGAACACACCACATGTTTTAAGAGTCATGCTCCCAAACAAAGTTATGATGCGAGATTTTAATTAAACGCAAAGTTTCTAAGTCAGGCACTTGAACCCACGTTTCTCATAATTTGTCAACCATAACGGTATTATGGTCTCGAGCTTCCAAGGCGATTTGATGGCCTGCTATTTAATGTTTCAGATGTTTTCGCGTGTAAACTATAAATGCCATCATTTCAAGTTTTATTGCTAAGTCGCTCAGGCATTGTTAGTATTGTTCTCCATTCCCTATATTACTATAGGCTAGTCTTGAAAATCAACATTATCTTGACATGTCAAAGGCTACAAAGAAGAAAAAGAAACACATGGCTTCTCCAAACCTAGCACCACCTACTTCAGAAGTAAAAAATATGTTTCCATTGTTCTCTGAAATAACTTGCGCTCCAAAAAGTGTTTCTTCCTCATGGGAATCCATGTACAGACTATTTGAAGATGAGAAACCAAGGATTTTTTAGAGAATATCAAGGGATGATTTTGTAATGTCTTTTGAAACTTCTATCAATGAGGTCACCAACTCCTTTCTCCACAGAATTTCTGCTCACCCAAAGATTCTTCCATATACTGATATGGTCAAATGGGTAATTGATAATATGAACATTGATGATAAGAAATTTCTGACTTCAAGAGATATAGTGATAAGGTATTTTAAGGTAGAGGATTTGAAGAAAATGTATCATATACCCGACTCGCAAAAGGTATATGATAAAAGTTTCCTTGAGAAGTTTTCAAAGTAGAATATGCTGCAATCACACCAGATAAGATAATGGAGGCACAACCTTAACAAGCATAAACATGACGATAAGGGTATGTATTATGTATCTTCTCTTTTTGGTCCCTATTGCTACATTGTCACTATGATGTGTAGGGTTTTTGGTTCTCACAATACAAATAAATTCTCAATTGAATGGGTCCCTCTCATGGAGGTTGTATCAGACTCATACATTATGTAGTGGGGAACCATTCTTTCCAATAATATTGCCTCATAAATACTAGCCTCTAGAAAGAATCGTATAGTTACCTCTAGGACAGTTCCTCCATTTTTTATGAGTGCTTATATCATGGACGCAATGTGTTTTACTTCATATTTCCCAAACATGGGATGGAAATGGACCATTCAAGACCCTACTCCTATCCATGTTTACCATAGTATCATCTTGGAATCCAAGTATGAGTCTCGTTTCTACAAAATTTTCCATGGAGTCATTTTCCCACTTCACTACTTTATTTTTGGTGATAAATCCCCAAGATTTTCAAATGAATCTCGAGATGATTTCACTTCCATACAAAAATGGTTTGGGGAAGAACTATTTACATATGTTGGATTTTATGAAAGACTTGCCAAAACCCACGTCCTTCCACTATATGTACCAAACAATCTCCTTGGAAGGGAAATTGCTTATCAAAAAGTTGGGAATGGGTTAAAAAAAGCTTTGAAAGAATCTAAAAAAGCTTCCTAGCCTTATTTCCCTATCAACTTTGCTGTATATGCTCTAGAAAACTTCAAACTTGATGGACTAGAAATCAATAAGATTCAATGCTTAAAGTTATCTACTATTCCTGGCAGAGAGTTTGATCCTAATAAAATAACCCAAAACTATACATCTCAAGTAAATATCGAGCACTTCATTCAAGAAATCATGACTATGATGATTTGTTCGAATCCACTGAGACCTATTTACAGGTTGAAAATCTAGCAGAAATGTGTCTTAGCTCTGAAAAACTTTCCCAGTTTTAAGAATACGTGAAAAAAAGGTTGGAGAGTATTCCTTTTGACATCTTAAAGGTGTCTCAACCTATTTCACAGAAAGAACAGAAACTGGAACAACATCCGAAGGATACTGAGGTCCTACAGGGAGAAAAGGAAATTAAATCAACTAAAGAACTTACCTGTAATCCATTATTCAACAGTGAATTGGATAAAGTCTAGAATCAATTTGATCAACATCTTAAAGGAAAACAAAATAAAGAAATCATTGATCTTGAAGAGACAATCAACACACCTCAATATAAGAGTCAGAACCCGCTCACTATTGGGCTTCTGATAAGGAAGTCAATACAGAGGAAGTTTAATTCATCCTGACCTTCCCTTCATTTGAGATTGTTCTAACGATAGAAGAAAACCCTCCTCTCGACATATTTTACAGTCCCAAACATCGGGTTGTAATGATCAGACAGAGAAAGAGAAGGAGAGTTGAGAATACACAAACATTAGTCCCCAGTGAGATACCCATGGAAGTAGTGTGGAAAGATCCACAAACTGATCCATCTGAAGAGCTGACAAGGTTGAAAATTTTTTCAGGTGATTATGCATCTGCCAAAATTCATAAGGCATCATAAGTCCAACAACTAGTCAAAGAGAAGGATGTAAGAATCCTACAATTGGAATAAGAATAGTTGGTAGAGAAAAAATATGTTAATCATCAATTACAGACAGAGGTGTCACAGCTTTAGCAAATCTTAGATCAATTTAAGTTACAACATCAATCTAACATCAATGTCAAAGATGATCAAATTCATCAACTACAACTCACAATGGAACAATTAAAAGATATACCAAAGATAGATGACTTCAAGAAGGAATATTTGGAACTCAACACCTTGTTGGCTCAACAATAAGTAGTATTTTATCAAAAGCTGAAAATCATCAATGATCTATGTGATAAAAGTGATTCACTTATGAATCAATCGACCAACCTAAGGACAAACTTCGATGACATTGATGAAAAAAATTATTGAATACATCACTTGGTAGGACAGTGGAGAGGGCCGAAAAGCAAATCTTCCCATAATTGAGGATTCCAAAAAGGAAATCATGTTTACTGATTGGGACATAAAGCTAAAACATGCAAAGAGAGAAATATTTAGAGCAAGGGATGTGGCCAACAACATTGTTGAAATTGTCTACAATAATCTGTTTAGTGCCAATATAATCCAAGAATGTCCACCTGGTTCTCTCCCTAATGTCAAAGATCTCATGAAACAGTGGAAAGAAATGTCAAAGGCAAAGGATGAAAACATCAAGAAGCTAGAAAATCTTGTCAGGGAGAAGTACTGGCAATACTTGGTGAAGCCACATAGTTAGTGGTTGATGTTGTGCTCCTTAACTAAAACCTCATCCCATATGCTACCTCCACTATCAAATGTGGCTTATAATGGAAAGTTGCGCATTAGGCTAGCTCAACCCCCTAAAGTACAACCAATGCTAGATATTCATCAACTCAAGTAGCGAATGGGAAAGGGAAAAACATCGCACTCCTGAGCGAGTCATCCAAAAAATTATATTTTTGTCTTATTTTCACTTCTTTTCAGGAGAGTTGTTTAAACCTCCTCAGTACTTTATGTATTTTCTATTTTTATACTTTTTAGTATTTACTGTATAAAGCATTTCATGTCTAGAAAGAAAGGGTCATAAACTTTTGTAAAGAAGGCTTTGGGAAGTTGCACTTTTGTACTCTTGAAATTGTCTAAATAGAAATACTGGACCAAAGACTATTTCTTCCATGAGCAGAGTTAAGACATACATGGTACTTCTATCATTATATTTGTATGTTGTTTTATGTAATTGATAGTCATACTTCTTTTATATTGTTTTGCTATATGTATCTTTTTAACACAATTGAGCATTAATTCACTATTGAACATGTAAAGATTGTTATATTTCAATATATATACAATACATGAATCTATTTGATGTGATATGAGCTCAATCGTCTAATTTGGTTAACTATTTAATCAAATTAACTTTAATTTTAAACGTTTTCACTTCTGAAAGTATATGATAATCTTCATTCCCATATACTTAAGATAATATTTCAAGATTGCATATAAAGAAACATAATTAATCCCAGTAAATAGATAGGTATATATACTCTGTTAGCTCGTTATCACTTCCATTATCAAGTTACATTCAGTTATAAAATAACCACATCCATTCAATGATACTGTATTGGGAAACTGGTCCTATCATCCCTAGTCAGAACCGTTATTCCAAACTGAAAAGGAACAATTTTTAAGTTCCCGTCCAGGTGGTTATCCCCTGATGTTGTTGCAGTGATTTTTGAGGCATCAATAGATTCCTAGAATTCGATGCCACGACAATGGTGGTGTCAAATATGTTAGTATGGGTGTGACTATCAAATATTACCATTTCTTTTTGGCATCACAAGGTACTTGAGGAAATTGGGAATACATTGGGGACATTCCATAAGATGGAAATTTAAATAATGAAAAAAGTCATATTTACATTTTCCCGAATTTGTGTGGAGAAAAATCTAAGGAAAGGGCTCCGAGATTGTATAATGCTAAAATATAAATATTTTCATTGGGTTAAAATATTGGACTATGAAAATACGAAATATAGGTTTCCAAACAAGGAACCTATAGGACAAGTTCCCACACAAAATATAGTTTCCAAAAAAGAAAAAGGAGTCTTCTCGTAGAACAAAAGGTTAGCGACCTTTTGAACACATTATACTAGAATAAGAAGAAGGGAGATTCATAGAGAACCCCATAAAACAAGATTGTATGAGTGCCTAATTTTGTGATGGACCTACTACCCATGTGGGAAATGATATAGATTCAAATATGACCCAGATCTTAGAACATCATGGAGTTGTATCATACAAAGAGGCCAGGATGGTGAGCACAAAGAGAGTACATGCATCGAAAAGTCTAGATTCAAAAAAAAACCAATTCTTGTAGTGACCGTGAATGATCTAACAATGGTACCTGTTGGCCCTCCTTCATGGGGATTGGAGAAGATCCAAATAAAGAAGGGGAAGAAAGATAATTACGTGATTTCTATAACACTTAACTTTCTTTTAAATTTTCATTTTTCATTTTTATTTTTTCTACTAAGATGAGAGGCCATCCATACTTAGATGCTTATAACATCTGCAAAATGTAATTATGTTCCTTACAATGAAATTTTGATTATTTTACCATGAATTAGTGCATTCCACTTAGTGGAATCAGTAACATTATATATACAACTGCCACTATTTCACCTAGTAGAACAATTATTTCACCAATTCCACAAGGGCCAACTTACAACCTGTCTCCAGAAACTTGGACCCACGCAGATGGGGACATGAAACATATCATACCACTCTAGCTAAGTTCCTATGATGTTAACAAGTCAAAATTATATTAATAGCTAAAGAAAAAATTATTTATGAAGGTTTATTAATACTTTAAGCATGTCAGATTCCACCTTAGACCCCAGTTTACCACCTCTCTTGTCGAATCATATTCCCTTGTTGTTTTTCCATACCCATCAATACTCAGTGATGTATTTAATATTGTTAATTGTAATATATATTGTTTATATATTACATCACTTAACCCTTAGCTATTACAAATAAACATTGCTACTTTGAGGATCAAAGTGGGGTATTGCATTTCCCTTACTCTACAATTTACACTATCCTCAGTAAACATCACCTTATACCTATATATGTATACATATAAAAAAAATTACATAAAAATAATTGATAATTATGTAGTGTTAGAAACCATAATAATATTGAGAGGGGGGTGAATCAGTATTATATAAATTTTAGCAATCATTTAGTTAGCCAAATAAATTCAACGACATAATAGATATCAATCACTTAAAGGTTTGAACATAAGATGTTAACTTGTAAACCCATAGAGGGATAAAACCATAATAATTCTTGACTTTTAAGGTAAACACAAGCACCAAATTCAGTTTACGATAGATTTCATAGGCACCAACCTATAGGAGGCATCAACCCCTTTTCTCTGTAAGCACCCACTTCCACTGGTTGTAGACACCAATCTCCTAGTATTTTTAGGCACCAACCTGAATAAGACTATGATCCCCTGCTCTACAAAAACTTTCTTGCTTAGTAACTTTGATCCCTCTTCCATTAATTTTCAAATTTAAATTAGTGACTCCTACATAGGATCATAGGATCATACACATAGCATAGTTCAAATCATCTGATCAACATATACTGTCTCTCTCACACACACACAAGAACACTTGAATTTTGACCTCTTTTGACATCTATACCCTCCACAACTCAACACTCACATGTTCAACACTTAAGTCACAAGTTTTATGCTAAGCTATACTTATCATACCACAACTTGTCACCCTATCGTTCTTTTTACTAACCTCATTGTCCTTATTAGTTCACTGAGATTACAACCGTTGATCATACATTCATACAAATATTTCTTTCATTTTTATCTTTTTCTTTTATGGTTATGTCCCTTTATTTACCATGGGTGTCAATCCATGTTACTTACCCATGGAAATTTCTTCTTAACCATATTAGAAAATCACTCCTTTTCAACCTATGTATTTTTCAATGAAATTGGAGCAATGAGCTCCTCGCTTCATGCAACCTAGGGTTGGAATCATGCTCTCATGACCAGGAACTTAACCATTTTATTCATTTCATCGTAAATTTGTAAGATCTAAGAGTTGTGCTTCCTAACCCCTACAAAGGTGTACTATAACCAAGTTCTAATCCAAAATCCAGTATACGACCTATTCTAAGCCAAACAACAACATGTGCATGCTTTGACCCCTCAATGCCTGAATAGGTCAGATATACTCTAGAGCTTGGCATGGGGTCCACGTTTGCCTTGATAACTGTGTTAATTCCTCATGTGAGAAGATATGCCATCCAATCCCTTCTAACTAACCAACAATAGTTACATGCGTCAATTTTCAAATTCCAAAATATCTTCAATCTTGGAACCTTGCCTGCACTAAAATTTGACCAAGTCTTTTGAACTTAGTCTCATTTGGATCTAGGAGTTTTGTAATGGTGCATACTTTATGCACTTCTGGACCACATAATGCCCAGATGGCCTTTCACCTCCAAACTTCATAAATATGAAAAAAGGTCAATACATTTAAACACTGTGAAGCCTTACAAAACAACTTCCTAACATGAATCATGGGGTTGACATGTCACTACCACATAATCCACCACGTGGTATCTCTGCCATTTTTTATGCCATTTAATCATCATGTCACTACTCTGTGCCACTTAGAAAGGGTAATTTAGCCACCTAAAACTGCCAAATCCACTTTCCACATGTCATGACGATAGAGAGCCACATCATTTCCACTTGGCGCCACCTAGATACAAGCTATAATGCCATATGGATTAAACCTATACTGCCACTTCATTATTGTTTTTTGTGCTATTAGAGACCACAATGAGATCTTGAGTCTCTTTTAATTAAATTGATTAATTATGTGAACAAGTTTCATATGAAGTGACTGATGAATTTTTGGACATATGGTATTAATAAGCCATTATATTGGTCATGATATTGTAACTAAGTGTATTTACATATTAAGAATCTCCATGGCAAAGTGGGGCTAAATCTCCATGTCTAAGAATCTATTTCCATTTTTTAAATGTATATATGTTAATTTTTTTTATAATTAATAATAATTTAAAATAAAGTTATAATTTAATTAGTTTTTATGATTTTTTACTTTTAGCAATGTGAGATGTATTATGAAGTTTTTTTATGCTTATTATAAATTGATGCCTATAGGTGTTTACTAATCATTTAATTTCTATGGTTGGGGTAGTATTATTACTTATATTATCATTACAACATAAGGCAACAATCTCACGCTTTTGATACTAAGATTAATTATGCTTATAGGGGTGTCTATTTTAAATTAGTGATGCTATTATTTTAATTTAATTATCAATAATTATTATGTGAATGGTAGGGATTTAACATTACACTGAATATCATATAATATTCTTAGTAGTATATACATATCAAATGTTGAGATTTATCTACAAAGTTATGCTCTTTCTTCCTTATTAATTAAATTTATTAATTAAAAAATTGCCATATTAACATGTGTCATATGAATATGAATTATGGTTTTTTGGACATGTGATATTACTAAGTCATGGTATTGGCCCATCATATTGTAAAAAAACATATTTATATGTTAAAAAACTCCATGATAAAGTGAGGTAAATCTCTAGAGTTGAGAGTCTTATCTCATGTTTTTTATATGTATATATGGCTTAAAATATGTTTTTTTTTCATTCTTTTTTTGCAATTTGAAATTTATCATAAGGTACACATTTTGATGCTTGTGTGCACTTATCAACCATATAATTTATATAACTATGTTGATATAATTATTTTCTCATTTTTTCTATTGGTAAAAATAAATATAATTTTGATATTCAACCATATTAATTAGAATAAATGTTCAAATATTTTATTTACAAACTATTAAAATATTTTACATATATATATTAATTTAAATTTTTATTATTTTATATAAATATTATAATATTTTATTTATAGCATTTAATTATAGATACTTTATAATGATTTTCATATAAACATAAAATTATTATCTTTTTTTTTTTTTTTTTTTAAAGCAAATCGGAACAAAATTATACATGTCCTTGTAAAATGCACCTTCCAACACAAAAATATTACAAACACGACTCCAACGTTTCATCTGATTTCAACCCTACTTTAATTGATCGTGATAGTGTATTTAAAATTAGATTCTGATAGTGTATTTAAAATTAAAATGTACATTGATATTTCATTGTAAAATGTCTGCCCATTTGTTACTTTAAATTACACAGACTTCTCATACGGTAACTTAACTTGTGACGATGGGAAGTTCTGTTACAAGACTATTTGCTTAAATCGAATCTATTCGTTTTTTCTTTTCTTACATTTTCAAGAATGAATAAACTTGGCCGGTTGCAATCACTATTTTGGTAATGGCAATACCATCAGCTTTTATATGTGCCACGAGTGAAGAAATTCGAATTGTGGGTGCGGTACAATATGAAGCGCATGCGTTGACTTCGAGCATATATTAAAGTTGGGGTTTTGAACAAACGGATGGTATGCAAATATTAAGGTTGTGTGACATCCACTCACATAATTTTTTTTTTCTTTTAATTTCTATTCTAACTAATAATAATTAAAAATATTTTATTAAGCAAAATTAATATAAATTTATTTACCCTTAACCTTTCTCATTCAATGCCATGGTATGGTCGAGTTTACATTGTTGTAATATCAAGTATTTGCAAATATTTACCAAGTATTTATTTCACACCTAACCTCGGTACTATGTGCTTACGTGACTTGACAGTTTTGTGAATTGTCAGCTACTATGTAATAATTTTCATCGGCATTCGATTTGATTGCAATCTAGTTATATATATATTAAGTTCGCTTTCATATGTGGGAAGTTCATTATTTAATTAATCGACATAAATACAAAGGTATTCCTATCTTATCTCTATTCATAGTTTCCGCGATTTTATGCAAACTCTGCCATATTCTATGTTGTTGGATCTTCCGCTCTTAGATCGACGACTGTGAGGATATTTAGGTTGGGTTAGGGTATTGACCTACCCCTCAACCCTAACCATCTGTCATTTGTGTTTTCCCGAAACTGTGAAAGCGCTCCAAGCTCTGCTTCTCTGGAACTCAAGCACTGCCATCACACTGCTTATAGTGCTAGACCGAAATGATCTCCAAGTTCATTCGGCCACCCTTTTTCGACTCCCAACACATTGCAGGTATCAATAAGATGTTTATTCTTCAACCACAAATTACTGGGTGTCTTACTTGCGGTTTTCTCATTTTTTTCTTTAAGTTTTTTATTAATGGTTAGGGTTTAAATTATGTGTACAGTCCTCTAGGCTACGACCCAAATATATCATTGATTTGTAAGTTCATGCTAATTGTTTTATCAGGATGCTTGGTGAGCTCTTCAAACCTCCACAATACAGGTGCAATAAGAGGTTTTTCTACCTCCCTCCGCTGTAGAATCAAGCTGTCAGTCTCCGGCACGGTTTATACAGGTGAACCACACTGTTTTCAAATAATTCTACACAAAAAGGGTTTATTTAAAGTGTTTTCATTGTTGAAAATCTAGAAAGACACTCTTTATTTTCCTCATTTTCCAGGTCTTCAACACCGAACCCCACCTCTAAACTAAGGTATTCTTTTCAAGTTTGAGCTGTGTCGAATTTATTGTAGTCTTGGTTTATTACTCAAGATTACACTGCAAACCCTGACCCCATTATTTTTTTTGTTCCTTCAGGTATTTGCAAATCCCGTGCCTTATGAATGCGTGGTGCTCTCCTTCATGTGGAATATGTCTCTCGACTAAAGGCTTCCATCACTTCCTTGTTTTCAGGTACCGCTGGTCTCTTAGATGTTTTAATTGATGAAGCCCTTTAGTCTTCTAGTATAAACTCTAATTTAATAAGGGCATAATAAGTTCATGGCTCACAGTCGAAGCCCTTAAGGATCTGTTCTTTTTTTGTTTCTTACTCCGTATAAAGAGACTTTCCAGCCTCGAGTTGGCTTGATGTATCAGGTTTCGATATTTCGTAATTTTTCCTACATGCAAATAATTCTATAGTTGTGCACTTGAGATTCTTATTCGACCTTACATTTGGAATGTTTATCTCAGTTTGGATACTCTCTTAATCTTGTTAATGGAACAATTGGGAATTTCGACAGAGAGAAATTTTTAGTGTTGCTTTATATTTTGTTGTGAATGTTGTTTACTCCATTATCTATATTTCGAAGAATCCTCCACAATATTTGCGTAGTATTGGATTATGGCAGTAAAGGTTTAGTTATGCTTTTCTTTGTGCGCCTAGTTATGTGTTTATACATGTATTTATTCTTCCATGTTGTTCTTATTTTATTTCCCTTTAATGTATTGAACTACTCACATGTTTCTTTATTTTTTTAACTGAATACTCTGCAGTTATATTTCATTTCTACAAAGTTTCTCTTTCATGTATTGCATTTACCCTCGAAGGGTCTGTTGTTAACAGTGCCAAACTGTTACTTAATTTTATTTAAATTCATAGCAGTCTTTCATTCAATCCATCATTTTCTTGGTAGATATTGTTTTAGCTACTGTTTAGGGATGATGTCTAGACCATCTCTGAATCTTGGTTACTCTATGTAAACTCGTAGTCCATGTATAGTGATTTTACAGAAGAGGGGGCGAACTGTACAATTTGGGGCCCCAACCATTGATAGACTAACTGTCTCTTCCACAATTGTTTCTGGTTTTTACATATAAATATCTTGTTTACTTGTTTACACTTTTCTACACTTCTACATTTATCCTTTACTCAATCAATACATTTAATATGATGTACAAAAAAATAAAAAGTCTTAAAAATATTGAATTAATAAATTTCCCTTTTACTGCTATATAACTTCATTCATTCTTTCTAAAGAAGATAACACGCAAATAGCTACTACTGTTTTCAATTTTCTTAGTTATAGAAATAAAAATTTATCTAACTAGAAATCACAGTAAGATTCACATATCTTTCTTAACACCATGTTGAGTTACTTATCTCACTTTAGTATGTTGATGATAGCCTCCCAACTATGAGAGAGGAAATTACATCCTCAAATTCCCCTGTGCTCTGCACCAGAGTAGGACTTAGATAGCAGTATTTCTTGAGTAGACCTCAAGACCCTTGGTCCAGTCTTCTCTTCTAGATTCAGGTTGTAGAGTTTACACTGGTTCCAACAGCTCTAGATTTACTCTCACCTTCAAGCCTCCTGGCTCTCTTCTTACTTCACATAACCCCTTTTCCTCATTGGGATTTTCTATTTATCCTCAGAGAAAAAGGTACTGTCTTTTTACTACTTTTTCCCAACTACTCTGGAATCTTGGAATACTTTATCATCAGTTTTATGGAAACCATTCCGAAAATAATTCTTTACTCAAAGAAAAGGAATAAATCATGTTCATTGCTATATTAACTTTTCTTGTTAATCTCATAAAAAAATTAAATGTATAATCCATTTCTAAAATAAAAAGAAATAGTTTAAGGATTAAATCACAGTGTTACATCTTCCCCCACTTAGGAAGTAAACATCGTCCTCAATGTTCTATTCCACATCAGCAAATAGTTTTGGGTATGCCTCACACACAAATCCTTCATCTTCCCATGTAGCCTCCTCCTAGCCAAAGTGCTTCCATTTCACTTTAACTTGGGTGATGGCTCACCTCTGGAGCATTATTTCTCTCTGTTCAAGAATACGTTGAGATTCTACCAAAAAATCGGCGTCCAATTTGACTGGCAACCAACAAAGACTTATGCTAGTTAATATAATATTCATCTCTTTTGAAGGTCTAGTACTCAATCTTATTCCTACCTGAACATTTTTCCAATGTATTACATGCCTTAGATCATGAACATATCGTTTCAGTATTGATACATGAAACACATTGTGCACTGGTATGTGACTTGGTAATGCCAATCGATAGGCCACTGATCCTACTCTTTCCAAGATCTGGAAAGGTCCACAAAACCTGGGAGCCAGCTTGGCACACAAAGTCCACCTTAAGGTGCTTTTCTTGGGCCTAATTCTCACATACACATGATCACCACTTAAATATGTTCTTTTTTTTTCCGCATAAACCTTCTGCCGATCTTGGGCAGCTTTTAGATTCTGTCGAATCTTCTTTACTTCTTTCTCCAATTCAGCTAACATCTTTGGACCAAGCATTAATTTGGTTTATGGACTGCTCCAGTTAATGGGTGTTCGGCACTATCTCCCATATAAGGCCTGAACGAGACTCATCTTAAGAGACTCTTGATATCCATTATTGTATGCGAATTCTACTAGATGTAGATATTCTTCCCACTTTGTAGGTTTTTTCATTATGTGCATGCGCAAAATGTCTTCTAGGATTTGATTCACCCGCTCCGTTTGTCCATCTGTTTGTGGATTATATGCTGTGCTAAAGTTGATATGTGTGCCCAAACCGGTGAACAGTGCCTTCCAAAAGGCCGAAGTGAACTTTACATCTCGATTTGAGATGACTATTTTTGGAATACCAGGAAACCTAAATATTTCCCTCATGAAAATGTTTGCAATCTCCGCCATTTTATAATTGGACTGAACTGAAATAAAGTGAGATACTTTGCTCATTCTATCTATGACCACCATTATAGAATCATTATGTTTCTTTGATCTTGGTAGGACAATAACAAAATCTGATGATACGACCTCCCATTTCCATTCCTGTACAGGTATAGGCTACAACAATCCTACTGGATGTTGATGCTCCACCTTGACCCGTTGGCATTCTAGACACTTAGTTAAGTATTCAACAATATTTTTCTGCATACCAGGCCAAAAGTAAACTTTCCTCATTGCTTTCAGTAGATTCTTGTATCCCGAGTGTCCAGAATAAGTACTTCGATGATATTCATCCAAGATCATTTCCTTTAAACTCATCTGATTGGGGATGTATATCTTTCTTCTAAAAGTTAAAACCTGATCACTGTTAATCTTATTATCTGATATCTTTTCCTAATTTTTTGCTTCCTTGCTACCATAAAAATTGATATTCAAGTTCCTTCTCAGCTGCTTCTCTTACCTACTCCTGGTATTTTAATTCCACTTAATTAAAGTAGAGTTCATATACGCAATGTCGTTTTCTACTCAAAGCATAGGCAACACAGTTTTCTTTTCTTTTAACATGCTGAATATCAAAATCAAATTCGCTTAGGAATGCATTCCATCTTGCTTGGAAAGAAATTAAATCATCTTGTTTAAAATAGTTGGTCAGGCTGTTGTGATATGTTTTTAACACAAACCTTTTTCCCAACAAGTAGTGTCTCCACACCTTGTGTGCATGCACTACTGCTGTCAATTTTAGATTGCAAGTGGAATAACATTATTCATGATATTTTAGCTTCCTCAACTCATATGCAACAACCCTTCCATCTTAAGATAATATTTCTCCTACTCCTTCCTTGCACGCATTGGTGCATACTTCAAATTCCCTGTTTGGGTCAGCTACCCTCAGTATAGGGGTAGTAGTCAACAACTGACTTAACCGTTCAAAACTAGTCTGACATTCGATGTTCCATTTAAATATCCTTTCCTTTTGCTACAGAGAGGTAATAAGAAAAGCAATTTTTGAGAATCCTTCGATGAAACGCCTGTAATATCCGACCAATCCCATAAAATAATGTATGTATGCTATGTTTTTGGGTACCTTCCGTTCCATAATAGTCTTTATTTTTTCGGGATCCACTGATATACCTTCAACGGAAATGGCATTGCCTAAATATTGGATTTTTTATTTGAAGAAATCACACTTGTTTAACTTGGCATACAGTTGATGCTCCCTCAAAATTTTCAGTACTTATTGTAAGTGTTCCTTATGTTCTTCCATGGTCCTTGAATAAATTAATATATCATCAATAAATATCAGAACAAACTTGTTCAAAAATGGATGAAATATGACATGCATGAGGCTCATGAATTTTTCTAGCGCATTATTAATTCAAATGGAAAAACCACGAACTCATAGTGCCCGTATCAGGTTCAGAAGGTTTTTTTGTAGATTTCCTCATATTTTGTCCAAATTTGGTGGTAACCAGATCTTAAATCTATCTTCGAAAATACAGTGCCTCCTTCACCTAATCAAAAATATCATCTATTTGTGGCAGCAAGTATTTATTTGTAACTTTCAATTTATTAAGGTGCTTGTAATCCATGCACATTCGCATTTTTCCATCCTTTTTCCTCACAAACAGAATTGGTGCTCCACAAGGGGATACAATAGGTCGAATATATCCCTTATCCAACAATTCCTGTAATTTTATTTTTAATTATGTTAACTTGGGTACACTCATTTGATATGGTGCTCGTGACACCAGTGTTATCCCGGGAATTAATTCAATATTGAAATCGATATCTCTCTTTGTAGGTAGTCCTGGTATGCTTTCTGTAAATACATCCATAAAGTCTTGTACCACTGGTATATTTTCCATCATGGGGCTCTTATCCTTAGAGTTAGTGAATCCCACTTGGATAACATAAATCTGGCATCATTTTCTAATGCATTTACCCAACTGGGATGTTCTGATAGGACGTAATTGCAGTGGTTTATTGATTCCTTACAGTTATGGGTACTTGGTGCATTGATCCCCTTCTCAATGTACCCTTCCTAGTTTATTTGCACAATTTTACACACAACAATTGTCATTCAGGTTACCCATTTGGGTTCCAGCATGTGAACGCTGCTCTGATACCACTTGTGACATCCACTCACATATTGTTTGTTTTTCCTTTCACTTTCTATTCTAACTAACTTGATATTAGTAATTTTTTTCGTTTGACATTATGTTAGAAACACCATGGTGCATTTTTAATGGCAATTAAAAATACCTTATTAAACAAATTTAAAATAAATTTATTGACCTTTAACCTTGCTCATTCAACTCCATGGTATGGTCGAGTTTACATTGCTATAATATCACATATTTGCAAATTTTTACGATGTATTTATTTCACATCCAACCTGGGTATCATGTGCTTACCTGACTTGACAGTTTTGTGATCTGTTAACCACTATGTAATAATTTTCATCGGCATTTGGTTTGATTGCAATCCATATATATATATATATATATATATATATTAAGTTCGCTTGCATATGTGGGAAGTTCGTTGTTTAATTAATTGACATAAATATGAAGGTACTCCCATCTAATCTCTGCTCAGATTTTCCATGATTTTATGCAAACTCTGGGTCCGACACCTGCCATAGTCTATGTTGTTGAATCTTCCTCTCTTAGATCGATCGCTCTGAGAAGATTTAGGTTGGGTTAGGGTACTGACCTACCTCTCAACCCAAAGTGTCTGTCATTTTTGTTTTCACGAAATTGTGAGAGCGCTCCAAGCTCCGCTGCTCTGGAACTCAAGCGCAGCCTTCAGTCTCCTTATAGTGCTAGACCAAAATGATCTCC
The DNA here is from genome assembly GCA_034641835.2 of Pinus albicaulis. Lineage (NCBI taxonomy): Eukaryota > Viridiplantae > Streptophyta > Pinopsida > Pinales > Pinaceae > Pinus > Pinus albicaulis. The sequence continues at coordinate 1,186,347,820 of CM076578.1, read as the reverse complement.
AAGTACATTCGGCCACCCTCCTTCGACTCCCTACACATTGCAGGTATCAATAAGTTGTTTATTATTCAACCACAAATTACTGGGTGTCTTATCTATGGTTTTCTCATTTTTTCTTTAAATTTTTTGTTAATGGTTAGGGTTTAAATTATGTGTATAGTCCTCTAGGCTATGACCTGAATATATCATTTATTTGTAAGTTCATGCTAATTATTTTAGCAGGATTCTTGGTGAGTTCTTTAGACCTCCATGATATAGGTGAAATAGGAGGGTTTTCTACCTCCCTCCGTTGGAGAATCAAGTTGTAAGTCTCTAGCACGGTTTATACAGGTGAACCGCACTATTTTTGAAGTGTTCTGCATAGCAAGGGTTTATTTAAATTGTTTTCATTTTTTAAAATCCAGACTGACACTCTTTATTTCCTTGTTTTCTAGGCCTTCAACACCAAACACCGCCTCTAAAATAAGGTATGCTTTTCAAGTTTGAGTTGTGTCAAATTTATTGTAGTCTTGGTTTATTACTCGGGATTACCCTGCAAACCCTGAACCCATGATTTTTTTTGTTCCTTCAAGTAATTTCAACCCCCGTGCCTTATGAATGAATGGCGTTCTCCTTCATGTGTAATTTGTTTATCGACTAATGGATTCCATCACTTCCTTGTTTCAGATACCGCTAGTCTCTCAGATGATGTAATTGATAAAGCCCTTCAGTCTTCTGGTATAAACCCTACGCTAATAAGGGCATAATAAGTTCATGGCTTAAAATCGAAGCCCTTAAGACTCTGTTCTTTTTTTTGTTTCTTACTTTGTATAAATAGACTTTCCAGCCTCGAGCTGGCTTGATGTATCAGTTTTCGATATTTCATAATTTTTCCTACATGAAAATAATTCTACAGTTGCACACTTGAGATTCTTATTCAAACTTTCATTTGGAATGTTTATCTCAGTTTCGATACTCTGTTAATCTTGTTAATGAAAAAATTTGGAATTTTGAAAGAGAGAAATTTTTAATGTTTCTTTGTATTTTGCTGTGAATGTTGTTTACTCCATTATCTATATTTCGGAGAATCCTCCATAATATTTGCGTAGTGTTGGATTATGGCAGTAAAGGTTTAGTTCTTCTTTTGTCTGTGTGCTTGGTTATATGTTTATAGATGTACCCATATTCTTTCATGTTTTTCTTATTCTATTTCAGTTTAATGTAATGAACTATTCATGTGTTTCTTTTTTTTCTGAAAACTGAATACTCTGCAGTTATCTTTTATTTCTACAGAGTTTCTCTTTCATGTATTACATTTACCCTCGAAGGGTCTCTTGTTAATAGTGCCAAATTTTTAGTTAATTTTATTTAAATTCATAGAATTCTTTCATTCAATCCATCATTTTCTTGGTAGATATTGTTTTAGTTACTGTTTAGGGATGATGTTCGAACCATCCCTGAATCTGGGTTACTCTATGTAAACTCGTAGTTCATGTGTAGTGATTTTACAAAAGAGGGGATGAACTGTATAGTTTGGGTTCCCAACCCTAGAAAAACCTAACAGTCTCCTCCACAATCTCTTCTGGTTTTTACATATAAATATCTTTTTTACTTCTTTACTCTTTTCTACACTTGTACAATTATGCTTTACTCAATCAATACATTTAATATGATATAAATAAAATTAAAATTTCTTAAAAAGATTGAATTAATAAATTTCCCTTTTACTATTATATACCTTCATTCATTCTTTCTAAAGAAGATAACACACAGATAGGTTCTAGTGTTTTCAATTTTATCAGTTATAGAAATAACAATTTATGTAACTAGAAATCACTGTAAGATTCACATATATTTCTTAATACCATGTTAAGTTACCTATCTCACTTTAGTATGTTGATGATAGCCTCCTAACCATGAGAGAGGAAATTACGTCCTCAACTCCCCTTGTGCTCCCCACAAAAGTAGGACTTAGATAGCAGTATTTTTGGAGTAGACCTCAAGACCCTTGGTCCAGTGTTCTCTTCCAGATTCAGGTTGCAGAGTTTCCACTGGTTCCAACCAGCTCTGGATTTACTCTCACCTTCAAGCCTCTTGGCTCTCTTCTTACTTCACAGAACCACTTTTCCTCACTAAGATTTTCTATTTATCCTCAGAGAAAAAGGTAACTATATTTTAACTGCTTTTTAACAACTACTCTGGAATCTTGGAATACTTTATCATCACTTTTATGGAAATTGTTCCATAAATAATTCTTTATTCAAAGATATTTATTTAAATAAAATAAATAAATCATTTTCATTACTAAATTTAATTTAATTTTTAATCTCATAAAGAAATTAAAGGCATAATCCATTTTTAAAAGAAAAATAAATAGTTTAAGGATTAAATCCCGATGTTATAGGTTGAGGTTTTGAAAAAATAGATGGTAGGCAAGTCACTTTGTGTATCTTCCTCTTCTTTGGGGGTGAACCGATGCATGGTTGAGGAGGAATAATTTTGTGTCCATATACCAAATTGTGGACAATAGTTGCTATGACAAGAACACCCACAACGACAATTGAGATAAGGGAGAAAATGATGGCCAATATTTTGGTTACGGAACTTTGCATTTCATTGGTGTATTTGATTGAAGCGATTGCCACAAAAGTGATTGGGAAGGCGTATTCCCACCATGCTATGGAAAATCTGTCAAATAAAATACATAAACATAAACATAAACGTTCAAAATATAGATACTAAAATACAACATTAGCCTGGACATATATCTTTTTGTTAGTCTAATCCATCTAGATTTAAACATTGAATCTATTATTTTACATATGACTTCATAACAAGGTCATAGCCAATGCTATACCTTATGGGTTTTCAGAGAAATTCAACATAAAAGGTAAGATGTGTAGACTTTACTCAGATCCCACAAAGAATCTTATGCGGACAACCTGTTTGAACAACCAACAACATCAATTAGCACTAGGTGGTCATGAATTTTGTTAAAGTGAAGAGTTTGCTAAATTTAGAAAGTAAGTTAACTGAGAGTTGAGTCAAGTTGAATTTAAATGATAAATGAATTTAATGAATAGTTGCATATCAAGTTATATTAGGCTAGTAGCTAGTTGTGAAAAACTCACCATAGAGAAAAAGTGATAAGAAATACGGTATTTTTGAGCCAATGCCAAATGTACCAGAGATGTCTTCCCATGCCATACAGGCAGTGCTAGGAGCCGCCAAAAATGCTGAAAATATTAAAGTCACCCGCGTGCCCTGAGCAGGTAGAAACAGAGAACAGGGGTAGCAGCAGTAGCAGCAAAAGGTTGAGTGTGCACGACACTGTGCATTTAAAGAAGAATGGGAAAATTGTAAGGAAGAAATTTAATGTTGATGGGCAGTAGCCGAGTTTGCAGAGGTGAAGTTATGTTTGATGGGTGCAGCCATTTTTGCAGAGAATGAATACTTTCATGGTTAAAAGCACAGAAGAACGGAGTTTTATTTAAAGATAGTCTTTTCGAGCTTTTAAGCCCTCAACAACCAAAATTGAAGAAAATGTGTTTAAATGGCAAAGTTCTTTAAGTTTTGAAAAGGCACGTGATGGTGGTCCCCACCATCAGCGCTTGATCGCAATCGCAAGTTTACTTGCAGTGTCTTGTTGATATGGATTTTTCCGATGCGATGCGATCAGCAATCGCAAAGGAACGGAGTACCACACATGTTCCGCAGTTATAAGAGTATCGCGATGCGATGCGATGTGGTCCCACCACAATCGCAATCGCAATCACATGTCACAAATGTTATCCACCCATCTCATATGTTATTCGCCGATTGTAAAGTTGCGATGTGATCGTGCAATCGCAAATCAGAATTACCAAAAGCCATCCGCCATATGTTTGTGTTTATTGAAATTTTGCGATGCGATTGTCGCGCCATCGCACAATCACAATCAAAAAGTTTAAGAGGTTCATTCCGCCAAGTTTTTGTATCGCTGATTGCCGATTGCCGATGCCGCTCAATCACACATCGCCAATCACAATTGCAATATCGAAATTATGTTATTCAAACCATTCCGCTTGTTCCGCCAATCGCCAATTGCCGACTGCAAAGTGGTCCCCACTCGTACGTCAAGCTTATGTTAAGTTTTTATGTTCGACAATGTATTTCCTTTGTAATTTGTTTTATGTTTTATTTTCCGCCGTGCCATATATAAAGAAAAAGGCCCGTAGTATTGTAATAGAGAGATGAATAGAGATTGTATTGTTGTGTTGTATCACTGTGTAAGCCCGTAGGCAAATAAAACTCAGTGAACCATAACAAAGCACTATTTGTGCATTTTTGGGAGACAGAGACAGAGATTTTTTTTGAAGAACACTGCGTCTGTAGCAGTCAATAATATATTTTGTGAATCCCTCCAGTGAGGAATAAATCTATCATTTGTAATAGTTTTTAGTTTGATTAAAGAAATAGAAAGAATTTTCATGCCATCTCTGTCTGCAAGAAAATTTTTGTTTTAATTTCTCTGTGTTAAGAGGAGAGTATTATTCTCTCTGTATTGTTCTCGAATTATCAAAAATTCCAACATGGTATCAGAGCTAGTTTAGGCTCTTTGAAGGTTTCAAAGAAGCTGAAAGAAGAAGAAGACTTGTTACAACATTTCTCCCATAGCGTGAAAGCTCAGCAGAAGATAAATTTTAGGTATTTCTCAAAAGAAAACAGAGTTGTTGTTTTTGTTTGAAAGCGTAGTCCTCAGAGACAATGTTCGTCTTTTAAGAAGGAAATACAGTTTGTTTGAAAAAGACAGTTTGTTTAAGTTCAAAGTTCAGTTTAATAGCAATGGCTGGACCAAGCACTAGTATGAGTATTGGAAATGCTCAACTTCCACAATTTAATGGAAAGAACTATGATTATTGGGCCATTACCATGAGAGCCCTGTTTGCCTCACAAGACTTATGGGAATTTGTAGAAGATGGTTTTGATGAACCAGTTGATGAGTAGGCTTTTAATGCCTTAACTCAATCAGAGAAGGATATATTGAGGAGAAATAGAAAGAAGGACTCTAAAGCCCTCTTCTATTTGTATCAAGTTGTAAATGAGAGTTTGTTTCCAAGGATAGCAGCAGCTAAGAGATCCAAGGATGCATGGGATACTCTCAAGGTAGCATACCAAGGTATGGAGAAAGTGAAGAAAACAAAAGTATAGTTGCGTAGGAGATATTTTGAAACTCTCTGCATGAAAGAGTCAGATAATATAGAGTCATTTTTTACACATGTTATTGGGATGGTAAATCAGATAAGGTCCCATGGAGAAACTCTTGAAGAAAGAAGGATTCTGGAGAAACTTTTGAGGAGCTTACCCTCAAGGTTTGATGTTATAGTTACCACCATAGAAGAGACCAAAGATCTCTCAAAGTTCACAGTGGATGAGCTTCATGCATCACTGATGACACATGAACAGAGATTGAGTATAAATGAAAACTCATCTCTAGAGCACGCCTTCAAGACCCAGATGCCTACAGGAAGAGTAAGAGGTCAAGGTAGAGGAAGAGGAAGAAGAAGAAGCCAAAATAGAGGTGGAAGGAACAACCCTTCACATTCACATGGAAGGAGCAACAGTCAGAATCACAACCACGACCAATGCAACAGCCAACAAGGTGGACACCAACACCAACATGCTCATGGACAAAGGTATGACAAATCCAATGTCCAATGTCATTATTATAAGAAATATGGGCATTATGCCAATGAATGTAGGAAAAATCAAAATGACATGAAAAATAGGCAGAATGCTAATGTAGAAAAGGAAGAAAAGAACCCAAGTAATGTGCTGTTAACTTGTGATGTAGCACAAGATAGAGAAGATGATGTTTGGTTCTTAGATTCAGGATGTAGTAATCATATGACTGGAAACAGAGCAATGTTTGCCAATCTAGATGAAGAATTTAAATCAGAAGTAACCACAGGGACTGATACTAAGATCTCTATCAAAGGAAAAGGTAGAGTTAGTATTTAAGCAATAAATGGTGAACAAAAATTTGTTCCAGATGTGTATTATGTTCCCGGTTTGAAGTGTAATATTTTGAGCGTTGGGTAGCTCATAAACAAAGGTTACAATGTAATTTTCAAGGATGAAGTGTGCACAATAAAAGATATACCTCCAAGTAAGAAAATCATTGTTGAAATACAAATGACCAGCAATATAATGTTTCCACTCAAGCTCAACACTGACTTGAAGGGAAAGGGAAAAAGTGTAGTAGCTGTAACACAAGAAGTCTTTCAGAAGGAAGAGAAAGATGAAAATTGGTTATGGCACTTGAGATTTGGACATCTCAATTTCAGAGGATTAAATTTGTTGCACAGAAAAGGTATGGCAAGAGGTTTGCCATTGATTGAGAAGCTTGACAGCCTATGCGAAGGCTGCATCTTGGGAAAGAAACACAGAGAAAATTTTCCATTAGGGAAAAGCATAAGGGCGAAGGCACCCTTAGAGACCATTCACTCAGATTCATGTGGGCTGATGCAAACAACATCAGTTTCAGGCAGCAATTACATGCTGACCTTCATAGATGATTTCACAAGGAAAGTGTGGGTTTATTTTCTGAAATATAAGAGTGAAGTCTTTTAGAAGTTTTTCCACTTTAAAGCTCTTGTAGAGAAACAGAGTGGGTTGTATATCAAAGTTCTCAGAACTGATAGAGGAGGAGAATATATATCAAAACAATTTCTGCATTTTTGCAGAGAGAACGACATACATAAGCAGTTTACTTCAAGGTACACACTGCAACATAATGGAGTTGCTGAAAGGAAGAATCAAACCATAATGGAAATGGTGAGAAGTATGCTAAAGGAAAAACACTTTTCGAATGAGTACTGGGCAGAAGCAACAAAATGTGTTGCGTATATTTTAAATAGATGCCCTACAAAAGATATTATGAACCAAGTTCCAGAAGAAGTGTGGAGTGGTAGAAAACAGGGAGTCACCCACTTGAGAGTTTTTGGATGTGTGGCATATGCACACATTCCAGACAAGTTGAGGAAGAAGTTGGATAGTAAGGGGGAGAAGTGCATCTTCCTCGGATATTGTGAAGATTCCAAAGGATACAGATTGTATAACCCATCCACAAAGAAGTTTGTGATAAGCAGAGATGTGCAGTTTATTGAAGAGGAAGCATGGGATGGAAGCATAGAGAAAACATTCAATGTTAAAAGCTGTTTATCTCATGAAGAAGATGAGGAAGATGTGGTTGAAATTAATACCTCATTGGTAGCACAACCTCCACCAACACAAGGACAACAAGGGACACCTCAAGTAGGAACGAGAACACCCTTGAGAAGAAATGGGAGTGCATCTCCAAGCACACCACATGGAGCAGAATTGAGTGCTTCTTCAAGCACGACTACACCAAATGAAAGAGGAACAAAGTTCAGAAATATTAATGAAATTTATGAGCAGGAAGCGGCAAATGAAGGTATGAACTCCTTATTTTCTTTGTATTGTCAAGTTGATGATTCTATTCATTTTGAAGATTCTATAAAAGATATAAAATGGATAGAAGCTATGGATGATGAAATTAATGCCATATAGAAGAACAAAACATGGGAGTTGGTTGATCTCCCAGAAGGTAAAGAAGTCATTGGAGTTAAATGGGTCTACAAGACCAAAAGTAATGCTGAAGGAAAAATAGAAAGACATAAGGCCAGAATTGTTGTCAAGGGATATAAGTAGCAGCATGGAAGAGACTATGAGGAAACTTTTGCACCAGTTGCAAGAATGGAGACCGTGAGGGCAGTGTTGTCAATAGCAGCAGAAAAAAATGGAAAGTATACCAAATGGATGTAAAATCTGCATTTTTAAATGGAGTTTTAATGGAAGAGGTATATGTTGAACAACCTCTCGGCTATGAGAAGAAAGGCCAAGAACACAAAGTGTGCAGATTGAAGAAAGCTCTTTATGGGCTGAAGCAAGCACTAAGAGTATGGTATAGTAGGATAGATTCCTATCTATTGGAAAATGGGTTTGAGAAATGTGATGGTGAACCCACATTGTACATCAAAGAAAAGGATAGTAAAATTCTCATTGTTGTGTTATATGTTGATGATCTAATATTTACAGGTAATGATGATTACCTTGTTGAAAATTTTAATACAGTCATGAAAGAAGAATTTGAAATGACTGACATGGGATTATTGAGATACTTCGTAGGAATAGAAGTAGAGAAAAATGAAAAAGGGATTTTTATCTCACAATCAAAATATGTTAATCAAGTATTGGAAAGATTTAATATGCAGGAGTGCAAAGCTACAATTACTCCCACAATAATGGGATTGAAGTTGAGTAAAGATGATAGCAGCAAGGATTTTGATCCAAGCTTGTATAAAAGCATAGTTGGAAGCCTCATGTATTTGACTGCAACTAGGCCGTATATTATGCATGTTGTTAGTTTGATTTACAGATTTATGGAGAAGCGAAAAGAAGCACATTGGCAGACAGCGAAGAGAATTCTGAGGTATGTTAAAGGAACTAAAAGGTTTGTTATTTTATATACTGCTTCAAAAAATTCAGAGTTAGTTGGATACACTGACAGTGATTGGGCTAGAAGTGTAGATGATCGGTAAGTCACATCCGGTTATGTATTTCATATGGGTTCAGGAGCCATTTCATGGGCTTCTAAGAAGCAGCCGATTGTAGCATTATCTACAACAGAGGTTAAATATGCGGCAGCTACAGCAGCAGCGTGTTAAGAAATTTGGATGAGAAGGATGTTGAGAATTTTATGCCAAGAACAAGTAAAAGGGATAGTGATATATTGTGACAATAGCTCAGCTATTGCATTATCAAAGAATTATGTGTTTCACAAGAGAGCGAAACACATAGATACAAAGTTTCACTATATCATAGAATTGGTGAACGATGGAGAAATTGTTTTACAACATTGTAGAACAAAGTAACAATATGCAAATATTCTAACAAAGCCATTGGGTAGAAGACCTTTGAATATTTAAGAAAATGCATGGGTATGACTGATAACCCAGTAGCTAACTTTAAGGGGGGGTGTTGAAAATATTAAAGTCACCTGCGTTCCCTAAGCAGGTAGAAACAGAGTACAGGGGCAGCAACAGCAGCAGCAGAAGGTTGAGTGTGCACAACACTGTGCATTTAGAGAAGAATGGGAAAACTGTAAGGAAGCAATTTAATGTTGATGGGCAGCAGCTGAGTTTGTAGAGGAGAAGTTATGTTTGATTGGTGTAGCCATTTTTGCAAAGAATGAAGACTTTCGTGGTTAAAAGCACGGAAGAACAAAGTTTTATTTAAATATAGTCTTTTCGGGCTTTTAAGCCCTCAACAACCAAAATTGAAGAAAATGTGTTTAAATGGAAAAGTTCTTTAAGTTTTGAAAAGGCACGTGATGGTGGTCCCCACCATTAGCACTTGATCGCAATCGCATGTTTTACTTGGAGTTTCTTGTTGATATGGATTGTTCCGATGCGATGTGATCGTCACAATCGCAAAGGAACGGAGTACCACACATGTTTCGTAGTTATAAGAGTATCATGATGCGATGCGATGTGGTCCCACCACGATCGCAATCACAATCGCATGTCAACAATTTTATCCGCCCTTCTCATATGTTATCTGCGGATTGTAAATTCACGATGTGATCGCGTAATCGCAAATCGCAATTACCAAAATCCATCTGCCATATGTTTGTGTTTATTGAAAGTTTGCGATGCGATTGTCGCACCATCACACAATCGAAATCAAAAATTTCAAGAGGTTCATTCTGCCAAGTTTTTGTATCACCGATTTCCGATTGCCGATGCCACTCAATCGCACATCGCCAGTCGCAATCGCAATATTGCAATTATGCTATTCAAACCGTTCCTCTTGTTCCGCCGATCGCCGATTTCCGACTGTGAAGTGGTCCCCACGCGTATTTCCTTTGTAATTTGTTTTATGTTTTATTTTCCACCATGCCATATATAAAGAAAAAGGCCCGTAGTATTGTAATAGAGAGACATATAGAGATTGCATTGTTGTGTTGTATCATTGTGTAAGCCTGCAGGCAAAGAAAACTTAGTGAACCATAACAAAGCACTGTTTGTGCATTTTTGGGAGACAGAGACAGAGATTTGTTTTGAAGAGCACTGCATCTGTAGCAGTCAATCATATATTTTGTGAATCCCTCCAGTGAGGAAGAAATCTATCATTTGTAATAGTTTTTAGTTTGATTAATGAAATAGAAAGCATTTTCATGCCATCTTTGTCTACAAGAAAATTTTTGTTTTAATTTCTCTATGTTAAGAGGAGATTATTATTCTCTCTGTATTGTTCTAGAATTCTCATAAATTCCAACAAAAAACAGGAAGAATGTGGGATGCTGATCATTGGGCACAGTTGAATTGGTGGGAAATCTTTGATATAATGTCACAAACAACACTGTATAGTGGGAAAATCCCACAGCAAAAAGGAAATTGGCAGGCTCCTTCCATCCCACTCTTGCTGCCAGCATGGCACTTACAAAATTTCCAATAATAGATAGATATGTTGAGGGATTGGAGACTCTAGACAACGTCCTCTCCCCTCCAGAAAACCACTGGCCATATATTTTGATCTTTAGTACAATCACAGGTGAAGCAAAAGCGCAACCCAATAGAGGGTTCATAGTTTTGGGTATGGTGTGAGGGAGGCCCAACACCAAAAGCATGGATGATATCCAGGGTGTGAAAAAGTGGTTCACTTGAACTCCATCCAAAAATTATTGCTTCACAACCTCTGTGCAGAAAAATAATTTGAGTGCATAAGAAATGGATACAAGTATGAGTGCTACAAGGGAAAAACTCCACGCTGCCATCTGTGATGAATGCCCGATTCGCCAGAAATGCAAGGATAATGATTCCTCCAGTGTTTTCCAAAGAAGTGGCTGGCTACAGAGCGCAAAGCATATACGATAGTTCTCTATGTTGAACCCATGACGTAAATTATATAATTTTTTGTCCACCCATGGGTCCCTTACAAAAACCTGTTGAACCAAGTCCAAGTTACCCATCAGATTAAAAGCTAAAAATACCATAAATTCGTGGTGCGTATGATTCATATAAGTTTACAAAAATCAGATATGCAGATTTGAATATGAACCTGTTTATCATCATCAGTAGTGCGAAATATGTGGGAGTTAGAAATATCGGTAGTTACGTTGTCGAAGACTGCAGAATTCCTCTTTGTTTTGGTCGAGTAATGAGAAGTAGCGCAGGTCGTAGAAAACCATTCTCCTGGAGGAGGGATGCTAATCTCTGTTGGACTGTGAGATGAGGTAACTAGTGGACATGAGCTGGCCGAAGATAAAGGAAAAATTCCCTCCATATTTGATTAATTGACAATCATAATACCGAGGAATAATGTTGTATTGGAATGATGTTTTCTGTGGTATGTCGAAAGCCTATAAAGGCAGAGTGTCTGGATGAGTGATTGGCTGGTGTGGACAAAGTGGATTCCCACGACACATAGATTTCGAGTGCAGTACCGCAGCTGGATTTAATGTGGAGTCAAGACTATGACGTTGGCAGATGGATTTTGTTCAATCATTATTTTATCCCAAAGAATTGGAGCAAGCTAACCATTCGACGGAATGGCCTTCGGGTTTTGCGCCCCTGGCAGACTGCCGAATCCCTCCGGAAAACGTGGCCCCATGCCTCTCCCCGTCTCTGTCTTCATATCCATCGAATGAGACCTCCCGTTTAGGAGCTCTGTCTTCGTCTCCGTCCCATGAAATGTACTATTTTCCTCCTACCCACCTACGCACGAGGGTGCCATGAATGCCACGAATGAAAATTTCCCGCGCCCCCTCAGGTCGATGAAAATCAATCGAGGGAAGACAGGGGAGAGGCATGGAATGAATGAAAAATCGAGAGGTAGTGTCGCTTGAATGTTACTGAAATCTTACTGAAAAATCAAGAGGGAGAGTCACTGGATTGAACGAAAGGGAGAGTCACTGGATTGATAAAAATGGCTAATGAAAACTGGGGTCTATTTTTTAATTCGTTGTCTGTGTATTTTTAAGGGAGAATCCCCGTTGCACCCACTCCTCCATTGTGGCAACTCACAGGACCAATACTGAAAACCAGTCTGACTCGCGTGACCACTACTGAAAACTGGTCTGTTTCTGTTTTATTTAGTGAAACACTATTTTTTAATTCGATGTCTGAGTATTTTTAAGTGAGAATCCCCTTTGCGCCCACTACACTGTTGCGGAAACTCGCTTAAATAGATACTTGCTTAAAAATGGTGAAGCAAGTGAAATGGGAATCAATAATTTCCCTTCTGGTGCAAAACCCTAAAGAAAAGCAAATCTTCTCTAGGTCGGATTTAGATTGGTCTCTTGTACAAGGAAAACACATGGAATCTTTAGATCAGATTGCAAAAATTCCTTCAGCTAGAATTGAAGACTTTATTAAAGGAGAGGAAATGAACCCAAATGCTCCATGTTCTTTCACCCGGGTACAAAGCAAATGCCCAGGCTCAAGGCCTAATGCTTCCTTGGTATATGAAGTGTAAGTTTTTTTATAAATCCTATGTATATATGTTGGTATGAATAGCACTCAAACATTTTTTAATATGTTGGTATGAATAGTGCTCAAACAGTTTTTAATATGTTGGTATGAATAGTGCTCAAACAGTTTTCAATGGAGTTGGTATGAATAGTGCTCATACAGTTTTAAATATGTTGGTATGAATAGTGCTCAAATAGTTTTCAATATGTTGGTATGATATGTATTGAGTTTCCAAACTTTTTTATGAAGCTATGCTTGTTCATATGGCCCCAACGACAGAAGGGGACAGGATGAAGTGAAGTGAAAATACTCATTTGTGAAAAAGAGTGGATTCCAATGCCATTTCATTGTAAAAATTATGGTTCAAATCCCTGAGGTTGCGATAATAACATATAACATGTATGAGCATGTAGATAGCCAAGGATTGCCTTTTCATGGCCAACATGACACCTCGGGTCATGCTAGGGCGTTGCATCAACCAAAGTTATCAAGGGACATGGTTTCCTATGTAGAGAGTTGTTTCTTTTTGGATGTGCCAGTTGACTCTGTTTGTAAAACGCACGTTAAAAAATATATGGACATGGATGCTACAGCTCAAGATAGGGATTTCTTTTTGTGTATAAAAGATTTTGTTAACATATATAATCTTCTAATGAAAGGAAATTATCAGTTTCATAATAAGGATGAAATGAGTGTGAACCTTTGATATAGGAAACACCAAAATCATTTTTTCTTTTATCAAAAAACCAATGGTGGAGATGTCGCTTTTATAATTGGAATTCAGACGAAGTGGATGTTGGAGACCATGGTGAAGCTATAGAATAATAGCCTAATAGCCATGGATTCGACATTCAACATGAACAAGTATGGGGTGAGTATATTAAGAATGATTGATCTAGTACAATAACTTGATTAATAATGATTGATGATCTGAAGTTGATGATCTATGTATTTTGAATGTGATAGTAGCAATTGTACACACTCGTCGTGTTTGATAACCAAAAAAGTGGGATGCCCATTGCATGGGTGGTGTCATCACGTAATACATCACAAGACATTTCACTATGGTTGGAGCAGCTCATGCATAGGTGTCACCAAGTTGATCATAGTTGGAAAGTTAATGCTTTCATGGTTGATGATGCATTGACTGAAATTGGTGCTTTAAGGTAACTTCAATATTCTTGTTTTATAGTAAAACTTGTATTTATTACAAAAATAACATGCCTGAAATGAATAGAATGTGGCAGGAGAATCACAAGGTGCAATGTTATCTTGTGTGTTTGGCACGTACGTCGAGCATGGCTAAAAAATGTGAATCGATTGGCCAGTAATCTAGAAATAGAAAAAGAAATGTTTAGTGATTTGGGTTTAATTATGAATTATTGTTCCAATGTTGAATTCAGCACTACAATTAATGCTTTCTTCAACAAATTTTTTGATCAGGAAAATTTCCTAGACTATTTCAACAAGAATTGGGTTGCAGGTGACAAGATTTGTAAGTGGAAAAACTCTTAAGTTACATTTCTCTTTTTGGTTTGAAATATGGATGAAATATCTTCATTAACCCAAATTTTATGCAATTAGGGATGTGGGTCAAAGGTTGTCAGGATTTTCCCCATGCAAATCAGGAGACAAACAATGCTGTGGAATCATATCACTTTTTCCTAAAGACAAAATTTCTATCTGATAGAAGAAAGAAATGATCTCATAGGATGGACTGGTTGATATATGTTCTTCTAAAAAATGTTGAACCCTGTTATCGGTTTAAGGAAATTATAAAAAAGCAAGGATTTTTAAATAATTACAAGAAAGAAAAACAGTTGGAATCATCAATGGAAAAAGTAAAAATGATACCAGATAGTGATTGCAGCCCTCATTCGCAAATGTCTCATGCTTTTTAGGAGAGGATTCAATCTAAAGTTAATAAGAAATATATTGTCACTTGTCATCATACAAATTTCATAACTTGTGATTTCCCATGGTCTATTCGTGGCAACATATGCAAGCATGCCATAAAGGTGGGTTGGTTGTGTTCCGGCTCAATGGCTTCAAACCAATTACAAAATAATCAAAGCACAACTGAGTCATACAATGACCCTCCTGAGATAAGTATAGAGGTAGTATCCGATCTTCTTAAAGATGCCATGGATAGTTGCAATGTTGATGTAAATGTTGAATAAATTGAGATGGCTAAGGAGAAATTATTTGGCTACTTAGACCTGGCTCGAAACAGTCCTCCAACTACTTTGACCAAGATTGAACAGTTGATTGCTTTAGTTAACAAATTGTTGGATGACGCCAACAATCTTCATATTATGGATTATGAATTCAAGTGTGGATTGGGTGCTTTTGAGTTGTCTTTGAAGAGGAAGAAGAGTTTCGTAAGCCCCAAGAAGAGAAGAAAAACAAGGCAACACACTTCAAGATTCGAAATTGACTTGAATATCCCGGCAGGTGAAGATGAATCGTTTCAGTTTGAAGAACTTAACAAGCGAGGATGCCCTCGCGCCAACAATGAATGTTTTTCCAGGTTTTTTGTGCACGATTTTGTTTTCAATTTGATATTAATATTTATTCCTTTATTAGTTGTATTTGATGTATTAATGTGTTGTTGACTATGTCCATGTATGTTTGATAGGTGGTGAGGATATGGTTGGAGATTTCTCTATTTTGATGGAATTTTCATGTAAGGTGATTAAATAACTCCATGCATTTACACTCATTCTTTTAATACATTTATTGTTTTGTGAGTCATGGAAGATATATTTCAAGTGGTTTTGCATACTTGCATAGTTGCATATATTGGTGTGCAACCAATAATCTGATATATAAATTCGAATAAAAACAATGGAAATGTAACAAAATTATTAGAGAAACTGCAATGAAATTGTAACTAAACATGTCAAACACAATTTTACCAGTTTTTTATAACTAACAAAACAAACTGGAGAGTTATATATTACAACATCTTTGAGTTGCAGCAACGGTGAGCCAGTGTTGCAGCAAGTCTAACCCAGTGTGTTAGCAACTGTGAGCCAGTGTGTCAGCAACTGTGAGCCAATTTGCATAGTTGCATATATTGGTGTACAAACAATAATCTGATATATAAATTCAAATTAAAACAATGAAAATGTAACAAAATTATTAGAGGAACTGCATTAAAATTGTAACTAAACATGTCAACCACAATTTTACCAGTTTTTTATAACTAATAAAACAAACTGGAGATTTATATATTACAACATCAAATATAATGCCTTTACTGTCTATGAGTTGCTGCAACAGTGAGCCAGTGTTGCAGCAACGGTGAGCCAGTGTTGCAGCAACGGTGAGCCACTGTCGCAACAATGGTGAGCCAGTGTTGCAGCAACTGTGAGCCAGTGTGTCAGCAACAGTGAACCAGTGTTATAGCAACGATGACCCAGTGTGTCAGCAACTATGACCCAGTGTGTCATCAACTGTGAGCCAGTGTGTCATCAACTGTGAGCCAGTGTGTCAGCAACAGTGACCCAGTATGCCAATCTGAATCTGTGAATGAAGGGGGACATTCATGAAGATTGTTGATACAATAATCATTGTTTCCTGGTTCATCGGGACGAAGATACCCTCCTGTCTCCATAATTACATTCCAGCAATAAAATTCTTCTTTTTTTTTCAGCGTATATTTCTTTTTATATACCCTTGTTGGAAGCCAGATCATTGGATACCGAAATCTAAGACCTATCCAGTGATTCCCACATTGTCCCATAGCAATAATATACTGAGAAACCCTTATTAAGGTTGTCTTTAAGTTGAGGTAGTTAAATGGATATTTATTTCGGGGTTGTTTTCCCATGCTATCCCACCTTGCCCTACATCCTCCATGTTCCTTAGTTTCCAATAATTGAATATGATCTGCACAATATACAATGGTCATCTTCCTGTTCTCGGAGATAACCTATACTACTTTTGGAGAGTTTATGTATTTTTGATGTTCTTTTATCACCTCCATAGTTTTGGGATGTTCTTGTCTAACCCACAGAAGGCTCTCGGAATTTTGCAAATAAATGTTCAGATCATCCAACCAACTGGCCTGATTTCTCAAACACGATACAAATGCCCTCAATTGGACATCCCCTGTAACATAGTTGGGATTTCATATTGTATTATAAGGTACCAAAAAATTATGTTGGTACAGTTCACAAAGCAAGTCTTTCTCTTGATTACAAATTTACATATATGCCTCCTCGAAACAATAACTGCTTTCAACTCGGAGAGGGATATTTTGGATGATAGCATTCTTTTTAAATATCATGAATTTTTCAGTCAAGTACATGTTGTAATTGGTTGAAGGAGCCCTGCAAGCGAGAACACCATCCATTAGCTGTCTGAGTTCTTTCTTATCCTTCTCCAACTTGGTCACTCTGCTTTCTAGCTTAGCCACTATTTTTTTATGTATTTGTAAAACTTTGTTTTGATATTCTTCAAATATCTTGGCAAGGCCAAGAAGTGATTTTTTGTGCACACTATAAGGTTCCTCATCATCTTTTTTCTCACTAATGTCTTTCGTCAGTTTGATCTCTGGTTCCTCATCCTCTGTTAGTTGCAGTTCTGGTTGTTGTTCCTTTGTGTCTATACCCATTTCTTTTGTATCTTTGATATGTAATTCCTGTTCCTCTTTATGGACAGCTGTGATTTTGGTATGGGACTCTGTAACTTCAATGTCATCAGTTTGTGTTTTTCCAAGGGGTATATCTTGTTGGACCCTGGGAGAAGGAATACCTATGTCATCAATGGGTATGGACTCTGCAACTTCAATGTCAACAGTCTATTTTTTTCCAAGGGGTATATCTTATTGGACCCCTGGAGAAGGAATACCTATGTCATCAGTGGGTATGGAATCTGCAACTTGGGCCAAGAAATCTAATCTATCAAAAGTTTCTTTTTGTCTGAGCTCATCTGTTAGGGTTTTAACTTTGATCTGTCATTGTCTATTTTTCATATCGAGAGTCCTATTCTTCCTTAACAATGAAATATACAAAGGAAGATGTTTACAGGTACTTACTTTTGCAATGCGCTTGTTTCTCAATTCTGGTTGTGCATTTGATTGGTCCTCCTGATCATCCCCAAACAATTTGGGTTGTGCAGTTGGTTGGCCTAGTACTTTTTCCCTCCTCAATTGCCAGTACTCCTCTTCATCTGCATACAAAATTTGGATTGAGAAAAGGCCATCTGATGGGTACCATTCGCTTCGACCCGCTATTTATTCATAGTCATAATCAGGAGAGGGAAGCTTATCAACTTGTTCATTTGTGTCAGCAAGCTGGCCTAATCCTTCTTCCATGCATCCTTGTTTCATGCATCCTTCGTCCATGACCCCTTCAATTAATACATCATGTGGATACTCTTGCTCTTGCTCTTACTTTTCTTCTACTCCTATCTCTTCTAGGATTTTTTCTGTAACAACGGGGAGGGTTTGAGGAATTGGAGCATAACGAACTCTCTTTCCCTTGTTCTTCTGGGCTTTTGGCACTGCTGCTGGGCGTTTCCTATATCCTCTCAATCTTCTGGTCGCAGGTTTACTCACCAATATTTGTACTTCATCATCATCATCTTGGCCATCTCCTTTATGTGCAGCTTTAGCAGCAGAAGTTGCCGCTAAGGGGTCATCGGGTGGAGTTGCTACTGAGGGTTCATGGGGTGGAGCTGCTCCTGAGGGTTCATGGGGTTGAGTTTCCGCTGAGAGGTTATGGGGTGGAGTTTCCGTTGAGAGGGCATGGGGTGGAGTTTCCGTTGAGAGGTTATGGGGTGGAGTTGCCGCTAAGAGGGCATGGGGTGGAGTTGATGCTGAGAGGGCATGGCGCGGAGTTGCAGCTTGGAGGTCACGGGGTGGAATCGCAGCTTCAACATGAAATGCCCTTCTAAATAGTTCATCCCAAGTTCTCCCCTCCATTTGCAGCGTAGCAACCACCAAAATTTTAGCAAGGCATTGGTGGGAAAGGATTTCTAGTGGCCTCTTTGATTTCTGCACACCTCGGGCCATTTGGTCTAGGGTTTTTGCAAGAAATAAAGGCATGTTAAGCAACCTTCCATGATGCAGGTGGTCTAACAAGTGGAGGTGCTCATATAAATAACCACATACCTTCCTTCACAAGTGAAAAATCTCTGGACAAGGTATGCAACATCCGACCAGGGTTGTGGTAATGAATTCCTTTCATATCCTGAGCCACTCTTGATCAGTCGTTCACCTACCTCAAGGAAATTCCTCACAATATCAGGTTGGGGTTTTCGGGGTGCAAACCACTTTTCTCCCGTCTGGAGTAACCCTGTTTTGACGTGAAAATCTGTCCGGCCAACAACAGGGGATCTCCCCGGTAAAAGGTCCCAATTAGACCTTGAACCGTTTGGAATGGGGATCCCGTCAGGGGTGTGGGTCTGGCTACCACTGATTTCTCCTTTCTTTGTGTCTCGCTTAAACTCTATAAAACAGTGGATACACACCTAATCAAATGATACAAGACATATGATTGATGCATTAAATGTACATGCAACACTATGAGTAGTAAGAGGACATAATAAAGCATGAAGACCGAAGGAAGTGTTTTAACAACATTTCATTAGGGTCATGCTTGTAAACTATTTTGACCACACAGGAAACAATTCCTCATGACAAGAACACCCTTCACTTCCTAAAAGTTTTAAATGGTAACACAAATGCTAATAAACAAAGCCATCAACGTTCGTTAAGAAAGTGAAATGAACTCAACCACCATTAACATACTCAGCAAACTGTTATGAAATTGTGATATGAATTAAAGATACAGTTCCCTTAATCTAAAGACATTCAGAAACTGAAAACATAATACTCAATAGCGCTCATACATATGACAACACCAAATCCACAAAGGTATTTTTCAAAATGCTTGTATTCATGCTTAAATGTATAATCCTCTCATAATACAATATACTCAGCTCGAGTCCCAAACAAAAAATCTTTTTCAAGTTCCCGAAGGATGCATTTATAGAGCAGAGCTTGCCCTTTGGGCTCCCTGACTTTTCGCTTTCCCGACTATTGGGGTGCTTTGCGACCCAGTCTATTCTGTGACCTGCGACCTCAAGAGATTTTGCGACTTGCGACCCGAGTAAATGTGCGACCTGCGACCTCAAGTAGATCTGTGACTTGTGACCTTCAGCAATCCGCGACCTGCAACTTGAGGAAACCCGCGACCTGCGACATGAGGAAACCCGCGACTTGCGACTTTGCGACCTAGTCCCTGGGTCGCTGGGTCGTGCCGTCGGGCTTTTAACAGGGAGTGCGACTATGCGACCCGACGACCTGAGGAAATTTGCGATTTTAGACCTTCGGTCATATCTTCTTCATTTCTCTTACAAAGATATCGTGACCTTGTTCTCCGGAGGCCAGCCTTGGCCCTCGTCATGAAACAACAGCTTCTATTTGCTGGTGATATCATTGCCACGCTAAGGGAATTTGCATGTGATGATAAGTGGGAGAATGGTTTCTGTTTCGAGAAAGATACTGAGCATCTGCAGAACGTGGGTTTTTTTGTCAATTTGAAACCCAGTTGTTCATCTTCTAGAGAGAGTTAGTAGCTCTCTCCATTTGGGTGGACATTATTATTCCCTTATGTTACCTGCAAGAAAAAAAAGTAAATCAGCGTAGTCCTTTTTTTCCTCTCATATTACCTGCAGATAAATGAAATTACATTAGAAATATACATACATATATATATACACGCATGTCAGGGAATCAACACAAGAAATGCAACAATTTATCATAGCTAAAATCAATTGCACCCCTCTGTGGTCAAATTTTGTGCCATTATGTCATCAGGGAGAATGGTTCAAGTGGGTTTTCTTTGCGCTTGTTCAACCATTTGTAACGTTCGTTGGTATCGCTATTGATTCAGTGCTAAGGGTGGATCCGTAATTACTTTGGTGAGACATGATGCTCCCTCCTTCTTTCTGAACATGATACCATATAGAAAGAATTTATGAAATGTGGGCATTGACATGGGTCCGTTGCTTCTACCTCCCTTGATGATATGGATCTTCCATACTTGCGACCCTTGAAGTTGTAGACCTGGATGAAGTCGAATGCTTCCCAAAGGCGAATCTGGTGATCATATAGCGGCATTCCTATTAAGCTGTCGACTGCCCTCTGTGGTGTAGTTGACAATGCTTTTGTATCAATACTAATCACGCATTCTATGAAAGAAAAATGCTTCTTTTATGATCATGGAGGCCTAAGATTTATGGTGCGCTTATCTCCCACTGTGATGTAAATAATTTCCCACTTGAGAGCTGTGGGATTGAAGTATGAGGTCTCTCCCCTACCTCAGAAATATTTCGAGCATCTTGCAGTGTATTCGCGTTAGGTTGCAAACTTGGGCGGGAGTCACTGAGTCGGGTGGTCGCACCCTAGATGAATTTGCCTGATCTGCAACCTGGTGACTTGGTCGCACAGCTGCATGGTCGGGGGTCGCGTACGTGGAAAATTCTCTTGGGTGCTGTATTTGCAACCTTGTGACCTGATAGGGGTCGCGCTGTAGTGGGGTCGCAGCCCTTGTCATCTGGTGCAGATTGCGAGCAGTGAAGGAACATGCATCTCATCCGATCATGCTTTCTTTTTTTGGCATTTATGGTTGGACGACCTCGGCAGAAATCGCGTGGGAGGATCTCAACAGTTAATGCTATAAATGTGAACCATGAATGCTTGAAGACACGTTTCTACCTCGCCGTGCGAAGACAAGCAAGATACATTTCCCTTCTACGTTGTGATTCAACGGTTGCAGTGAGTTCATGTCCAGGGCTACTATGCCGTGTTCCTTGCATGCATGCTAATGTTGCGCGCGACCTTGCTGTCTCGGAGGTTGTCTCATGGTATTTCAAAACAGAAATAAACTGCAGGTCGACTGTGTTTATACTTCAGCCCCCCCATGGTTTGGTCGCAAACACATTGCGTAGGGGTAGCATGGCTTAACCCAGCTTCCAAGTCGCCATTTCCACGAGTTGCAATTCTGGTTGCTCCATCAGTGCGTGAGACTTGGTGATTAGCCATTCCAATCCTCCTCATGCGCTGGACGCCAATGGTTTCCACTAGAAAAAAACTAGGTTAGTCACTAAGACGCGCGATTTATGGGAGGCAAGTTTTTTCCCATGCCGCATTGTGAGTCCCTCTTATGCTCCACCACCGGCGACTGCGTGAACCTTTCTCATGCAAACTAGTAGTTTGATCAGCAATGGTGTCGGCGCATCAAAGTGGTATGTGGAAAATTCTTTGGATTGTTGACGATATTCTTAAAACTGCCATATTAATGTTTGATTGTTCCCTTCACACATGGCATCACGTAGGAGTGAGATTTGTTATTGTTCCTTTAATCTCTCCGGCATTCCTCAATGTATCAAACGCAAGGTATCAACGTTTTAATCCTTTTGAAAGGAGTATGTTTTTATGGCAACCAACACGATGGATCATGAGGTTCTTGCATGCAACAGTAATCTTTGCTCCAACTGCTTTTACCTCTTGCCTCTCTCGAACTCTGCCACACCATACTTAAACATTTGCCATGCGTTGAAAAGCGGAATAATGCGTTGCGCTTGAAGCTCTTTAGCAGGCTTACAAAGCCAAACGAACAATTCAAAACTTCATGCGATTGTTACATAGTTTTGACGTGCAGTAGCTACGACACCTTAACCGAAGTTCTACCTGCAAAAGGCAACGACAAACTTAGAGAAATATCCTTGTTCTTTAGTTCCTGTCAATTCTGATTCCAATGCACAAACTGTAGGTGTGACAGAGTGAACGTTGTCTGGTGCAGGAGCTACTGTTTTCTCCGCCCCTATTTTAATCCTTCGGACGTCGTCAAGGTTTTAAATTTTTCTCCATAAAAATCCCTCGATAATTCTTGTAGTTTGACTCATAAATATATGCATTTATGACATTGTCAAACTAGACTGCAAGCTCAGGTTGGCCAGAGGCCGCTAGCTGTTCAGTCGGATAAGGTAAGCAAGTTAAAATAATTTTGTTGGGTATGATATGCTCTGTTCTTTTGGATTGGTTTTTCTGAAGCCTTTGAACTGCCTTAACCGCGTAAGCTATGGTTTGGTCTCTCAATATAATGGCGTGTTTAATGAATTCTTAGTAGCGTACCTTAATGATGTTGTTATGGGTATATTATATATGTTTACCAATAAGATGGAGAATCAGTTCATAAAGCTGCCCAAAGGCATGGTGAAAAGTAAATCGATAAAGTGATATTTGTCATATATATCCTTAACTTCACTGGGATCCTGCCCGAAGCTATGAAAATGGAAATTCAGAATGACAAGGGTTGTCTTCAGAAGCCCTACCACAACTATCACATGGAAAATTGATGCTTTTGAGTCAAATCATCATTTAATAACACAACCATTCCAATAAGGTAACCTTCTCCTTTTAGAAATGAAGCTATGACTCAATTGTGACCGAAAATTTCCTCAACTAGCGTGGTCTTGTTCCCTGCGTACATGCGATACAATTCTTCCACTCCTCATGTTTCGGCTCGCACTACTCTTATCCTTTTCGTCGGCGTGGTGATGACATTGTTTGGTGTATCATCCTTGGGATTGACCTGCATGAAACATCATAGCATCCATTAGCTCAGAGTTATTCTTCGAGAATGGTGCCCTTAGATAAATTATATGAGACTAAAGAGCTTAGTGAAGTGCTCAAACAAAAATTCCTAATGACCTATGGTGAAAGGGCTTCTAAAATACATCCCTAATACATTGAAAGTTCCTATTTGAGCATGTGCCTGATGATCCCACCCGCACATGGCGTGATTGTAGCTATATCATTTGATCATGATGGTGAGAAAGCTCATGAGGGGTTGGGGGTCGGCTGCTGGGATGTCATTGACTGCAGGTCGAGTGAAAGACCTAAATGACTAAGCGAGGAGAGGGGGACTCGAAATTTTGAATATACCCAAAATTTTGGGTGGTGTTGTAGCGACTACAAAAAATGGAGAACCACTGGTAGAATCCAACATCTCTGTCAATATCACAAAAAAATTCTGAGCCAAGATAGTGATGCAAGGAAATATTGAACAAGTTCTGCGGGGACCCTTTGAATTACTTTGGCCTTTATAGGTATGCCTAGTCCTTGTGCCTCAGCTAGGTCTCGCTAATCAGGACACATCAAAGAGAAAGCTCACATATGCCAATAGCTTGTTGATGATGTGAAGAGCAAGGCAGTGGGTTTATTATTCTCAGGAATTTTAAAAGTAAGTTTCTGGTGTTGCTCTGCCGCCAGCAGGCCTGGACTGTACCCTGGCGAAGTCACTTCAAGAAATCACAAATGTTGCTCTGCTGCCAGTGTTGGGTGAAACTATTGTCGTTTTAATTCCGTTGTAGTACTTGCCCAACCATTTAAATTGTCAATCCGAGGTTCGTAGGCTTACGAAGCACATGCACTATATATGCAGGACCGAAGTGGAACTAATCTAATCTAAATTGCTGAAATCAAAGTAATCTAGGAAGGCATTGAAACATTAACTGTGAAAGAAGGAAATTACATAAGGGAAAAACAATACAACATGTGAAGAGTTGAATGACAAACAACATATGTGAGCTCACAACAATAACGCCATTTCAAATTACATTACAAGAATCAAATGACAAATCATGAAAGCATAAAATAATATGAGTCACAGTTAAGAATCCCCTTCTCCTAATTACAAAACTATCTCTTAAAGATAATCTAATGTACTTCTGAACTTATGAACTCCTGAGCTAATCAAAATGAAGAGAGAGCACTCTCTTATATACATGAAGAAGATAACCATCTCATTCAACCACTCACAACTACTTTTACATTATTACAAGATATGATCCCTTTGAATCCTCCACACATCTCTCACATATCTTGAATAAGACATGCCAACCAAATCCTCCATGATCTTCTCCTTAGGAATAGGCTTGAATAATTATCTCCTTAATATGGTGGAGGAGATATTCCAGAAGTTTAGAATTAATCCTTCACATTTCTCCTACACATTACAAAGCTCACACATTCTTGAGATATATATTAAAACATCTATATTTTCTAATATTTAATCATAAATTCACTTATAATACAAAAATGAATAAAGTGGAAAATAGGAAGGTGAAACCCAAATGTATTTATGAAAGTGATATAATGAAAGGTTAATGGGATGATGAAATGTAAGGAATAATGAAGGGAAAGGTGGATGAAATACGACATTTCTGAAGCCCAACATCCCCCCCAACTGAACTTGTTGCATGTCCTCATGCAACCATGCATGGATCTCTTTGGCATCTGAACTTTGGCTTTACATGATGATGTCTTTTTAATAATGAATGTTTTCAGGATATGTGCAGGGCATGAGTAACAACTTTCATTTTCTTATGGTTGGTTCTTGTGTGACAACCATGAATACAAAGAATGTTGGTTCTTGTGTTAACAACATTCATTTCGTTTTCTGTTCTCTTTTCTTATGGTTGGTTCTTGTGTGACAACCATGAATACAAAGAATGTTGGTTCTTGTGTTAACAACATTCATTTCGCTTCTTGTTCTCTTGCTGCAATAATAATGTAAACTCTCACTGGAAATCGTAAGCTATCAATGTGCATAAGAAAGCCCTTTTTGTAATATTTATGAAGCATGCCAATGTGTATATTGATGTGTATGAAGCAAAGTGCATCAAAGTATCGTTGGAAAAGAAATGTTGGTGAATGGTAAATAAGAAAAAAAAAAAAATGGAGTGATAGTGGTGGAGAAATGGAATCATGGTAGTGAATATGTAGTGAATATAGTCCCCCCCCCCCCAACTGAATTGGTTGCATGTCCTCATGCAACTTGGCGTGGGTCATGAAAGGAAATGGAGCATGATGAGGGAATTTTCCAAAATATTCAAGTCAGCATATAAGGAATTGCATGATTAAAGATTAGAAAACAACATACTTCCACTTACCCAAGAATGATGAACTATGCAATAGGAATGTAGCTGCTGCTGCTGCTGAATCATAAAAACGTGACTGGTGTTGTAGCTACAACTGCTGTAACTGCTAGATCAGAGGATATGTGACTGTGGCTGCAACTGTTGTAACTACAACTGCTATAACTGCTGGAACATGAAAGGGTTTACTGCAGCAGGATCATGCAAATGTAACTGTGAATGTTGATGCTGCTGTAACTGGAACATGGGAAATGAAGGAATCTGAACTGCTGATGTTGAATCATGGAAAAGATAAGGGCTGAAAGTGGAACTGTGGTACTCTCATAGATCAGAATTCATGCTGCTGTAACTGCTGAGGGAGTCGTGAAAAAGTGTATAGTCTTCGTCTGCTACAAAACTGATGGTACAAATCTAATCATGCGAAAGAATGTGTTGATGTCGAGCATGAAGAGAAATCATTGGATTACCGGCCATTGATGTATGCCATTAACCAATGCGAGGCAAACTCACCATTGATGTCAATGAGTGCCAAGGTACCCGGATACATCTTGCGAAATGCGAATAGAGGAGTTGACGTCGAGCCATTTGCAAAATCTGACGATCAAGGGACATTGATGTATTCCCATGATTGTCAGCGAGAGAACTTGCCATTAAGGCATGCAAGTCTCAAGGTACCCAAAAGGAACTCTAGTCTATTTCCCAGATAAGGTGCTGAGGTTGATGGGGCAAGACTTGTTGAAAGGTGGGCCTTAAGGAATCCCACATCAGTCAACGCGAGTTTGTACAAAGAGATTTGGTAGGACTATAAATGGAAAGAACTCACGAACAAGCAGTGTAGATCAACATGGCAAGGAAAGCAAGGCAATGTAATTATGGAAAGGGGATCAGTTTTATTCAGAAGGAAAAAATAAACTGAAAAGGATAAAGGAATGTATGCGATTCAGAAAAATAAATGTGCATGAAGTCGTGAAAGATAAGGTAATGGAAAATAGGCTTCAACACAAGGATGGTCAATCAGCTTTGAAGGAGAACTGTTACAGTGTTACTGCATGGATAATGGAAAAAGTGGAAATGTTGGTGTATCAACATGGTCACTGTGTAAAAGCAAACATCAAGAGGCACAAACATCATAATTTTTATGGTGAGTTACAGCTCCTTCAAGCTGTTTATGAAAGCACGCTTCTCACAAAGTTCTGTGATCTTTGAAAATCACTTCAGCAGCAAAATGCGATCATGTTCGAAACCTGAAAAAAAAACTTAGTACAAATCCTGTATGAAAACTTCATGAGAGCAACATAAGATGCAAGAATAAGCACAAATGCGAGCAAAAGAAAGAAATTGTGTGTTAACCTGTCGCCTGTGCTGATTTCATCATCGATCACTGTCAAAGTGACTTTAAGAAAACAAATTGGTGTTAAGCGTAAATACATGCATTCGTATTGTTTTCAGGAATTTATTAAAAAGTCCATTTGCAATTTTCATGAAATTAAAGGCAAAAAGAAAAAAACAAACAAGCAAAATTAAAGTCAGATCTCCATTTCTTCGCATGCTTTGCAAAGTATAGCAACAGTGTTTCAGTGCTAGCGAATCTTCAGTTTCTTGCTGATTCAGTTTCTTAGATGCACTGTTAAATTCATTCAAGCAATTGGACGTTGGGCAGAGTATGATTCGCATCGATTTGCTGCAATAATGTCACTTACTTCTCTGCAAGATTGGACCTGTACATCGTCAGATATAGTTGAATATTCAAACCATTCAATTGTAGCGTTCCTAAGTATTCAGTAACAATCATCAATTTGATAATCCAATCAGTGTTCCTAAGTTTCCTGCCATCATGAACATTAGTTTAATGGAGATAGTGAGCATGAAAAAAAACAATCAGTTTCATAAGAATAAAAAAAATTCTTCCCCAATCTTAATGCTTGGCAGCATTCTCTTCCTGAGACTGTGATTTATAGGATATTGAACCACTAGCACTTTTAAGAGGCACAACAGTATTACAAATCACCATAACTGTGAGAAATTTAACAACTTCAGGGACCTTTTTGCAAGTGTAGCACGTTCACACACATGAATTTTAGAGCAAACATCATTGGAATCTAGATATTTCTCCAAATTTGTCAAGATAACAGGTCCATATTCAAAGACAAGTTTCTTGCATTCCTGCTCAAGACCTTGGACACGTTTGCGGCCATCTAGCAACATCTCAATTACTTTCATCTTGGTCTCAGGGTCTTTTAAGTGTTCCTCAATCTCCAGCATTGCAGATTCACAAACATCACAGTTATTCTGATTTCTATTTAGAGCAAGTGATGACGAATCGCTGCATATACTTATCTTCTGACAAAACTCCTTCGGACTGATAGTTGCAATCTCTAAGAAAATGATAGGGGCATAGTGGTCGACCATTGATATACACTCGGGACCGAAAACACCGAATTTTGAACATGTCTGGTGCAGCACAGCCAAAACCTCTGACTGAGTGGTGTTCTGACTGACATAGTTTGTTGCATCTTCTATAAATTGCTCACACATTGTACAAGTTGTCTCATCACCTGCATCAAATGAAGGGGTATTTCTGCCCATGCCTAACTTGTATTGCAAATCATTGTTGTTGTTTCCATTTTAAAAGTCATTGAATAGCAATACTGCACAGAAAGCATTAAAATTTTCGAAGAATTAATCAATAAACGCAAAGAACAGCATGCTCTACTAACCCAGAGTTCATAAGCCTGCTTTCAATAAAGACCTCTAGGACGTTCACTGACACCCTTGATTTCATGCAGCAGATCTGGAGTCAAACCAGCGCAAGGAGGATGTATAACTCTTGTCTTCAAATCAGTTTCACCATCTACACGAGCCATTCCATTTAGGAAGACAAAGCTAATTGAATGGAACGCAATATTCAATAAGCCAATTTACTGAATCCTCTGTTCAACTCTGTCATTAAATGCTTCGGTTCGGTTCTGCTGTAGCTGTAAATGTGAAGATGTGAAATGACAACACGTGAAAATTCTCAGAATCGAAGAGACTCTGTCAACAAACACCACGGATTTTTGCCCTCGCAAAACATGTACAGAAAACGCTCTCTCAATTCACACACATGGTTTCGTGAGACAAAAATTGGAGTCTTGTAGAGGCGCCTGTCTGACAATCTCTGTGAAAGAAACGCTTCGACAAGACACTGCAAACCTGAAACCTGCGATTATTTAATATAGGTGTTTGCTGTGTTAGTCACATAGAGTTGTTGCTTCTTGCTATGAAACAATGAGATTACGCCTCCCACTGAATGCCGATGATGGAGCTACCTCCATAACCATTATTATGCTAGTTTCAAGGCTTGTTAGTATGGTCAAAATTGAATAAAGGTCATGTGATAGCAGGGCCAAATTTGAATAAATCTATTGTGAGAGCATGTGAGAGTATGTCCGGAAAAATAGAAGAATTATTGTTGGAACATCAAGCGATTACTTGAAATGCCACTCGACCATGTCTTGTACGCAAACCATTACGTTCAAGAATAAATAATGGCACCCAATATTCATCATTGACAATATCTGATGTAATCATTTTCATCCAAGAGCAGAGCCTCAATATGAACATCTTCATAACTTCCGTTCGTAATGCAAACAATGTTTGCACTGCATTCATGGGTGCACAGTCCTTCCCTTAGTTTCATAAATAGATATAATGTCCTGTACCATTCCAGCAACTTCCTCCAAGGAATGATTTGAATACTTTACGTCACCAAGAAAGCGACGCTCAAAGCTGGTAGCATCAGCCTTCTTTAACTCTAAAACCTGAGCAGAATTTACAACTTTAAATTATGTGTGC
Organism: Pinus albicaulis; assembly: GCA_034641835.2. NCBI lineage: Eukaryota > Viridiplantae > Streptophyta > Pinopsida > Pinales > Pinaceae > Pinus > Pinus albicaulis. The sequence goes on along the minus strand of CM076578.1, from coordinate 1,186,318,517 downwards.
ATGTAAACAAAGATACATACTGACATTCGTGGAAAACTTGACTGGACAGATGACATCCTGCACTATTTCTTTCTTCTTGTCGACTTCACCAGGATTACTTCATTCAAATGCATCACTTGAAACAAAATTATCATTACTATCAGTGCATTGCAGCGCCTGTCAAAAAGGTAGCAGAGGTGCGACCTCTAGAGGAGAGAGATGCGCGAGATAGATAGAATGGCAGAAAAAATCTTCCGCAAATTTTGCCATGACATCTTCTCCATTTCTAAATATGGACCGGCTATCAGATTCGGGGATAGTGAGAAATGCATGTTCGCTAGAATTTGGATTAAGATCTTCGTTGTTTCTTATTGGGGCCAACAAATTGCCTAGTTTGGGCGTATTATCAGGTTCAAAACTGTGCGATTCCTGCCTGCTAGCAGGGAGAAAAACTTGCAGCCCGTAAAGAAGGAGTCCGTAACAACATAGTCAATTAATCTCGATAAAGTATGCCACAGATGGAAAATTCAAGAAAACAAATCCATAAAAATAGTTATATGGCAGTGATATTGATGGAATTTCGTTCTTATTAACTTGAGATGCCAAAGATAGTGTAACAACCCGTGGATTTGGCCGATATTTTTCAATCATCACCCGCATAGTTTCCCAAATTGGGTGTGAGAATTAATCATGGAAGAAAATTCCAGCGTTCAAAATATGCAAACAATGAGAATTATCTTTTATTTTATTGCGGTTTCATTTGTTTGCTGCTTATCGATTTGGTTTGTTGTTGCAGGTTTATGAACAATGATTGGAGGTTTGGCATCGCTACAGCTCAGCCATAAATGAATAGCTGGAGACAGAAACTGCACTGTCCATCGAAACTCACAACCCTCAAGCAAAACAATGAACCTGGGAAATTTCAGATTTAAATGTTTTTGCAAGTTTTCTGTAAGTTTTAGTGTGCCCAGAAAACGTAATCAATTGCAAGCTAGACACAGTTTCAGCCACTGTTATAAAAGCGCTAGACACAGTTTCAACAACTGCTAGACACAGTTTCAGCGACTATTCAGATAAAATCTCAGTTTGTTTTTATTTAGCCTCAATTCATGGTTTATTAAAAAAAAAAAATTAGCAAATGGAGAAAAGAGAGAAAAAAAAAATGATTTGCAAATTAAAAATCGACTAGGCATATTGCAATTTTATTTTATTTTTTTATTTTTTTTATTTTTTTATTTTTTATTTTTTATTTTTATTTTTTTTAATTCCTGAAATTAGTCTAACTCATTTTTATTTTCTGATCCTCGCAATCGCACTAAGCGTGGAGGAGAGCATACTTATTCTAGGCAAAAGCAAAACTGAGAATGAAAGCAAAAACTGAAAATGAAAGCTTGCCTACTCTATACTAATTAGAATTTTAAAAATTAATTACGTGTAATTAAATTTCCAATGAAGCCATTCACGTAGCAGTAACAACAATATATTCAATGGAAGTTGTTTAAATGAAAAATATTCCAGAGTGAATGAGTTTAATTGCTGAAACTGCAAATCAACTAGAAAAAATAAAAAAATGAATCTAATCGATTACTTACCTGGAACCATTGTTCAATAAGGCTTTGATAGGCACGATTTCTCTTACTTAGATCATGTTGTAGCTCTTCTTCTTCCTCCTTGATCTCCTGTTTGAATGATTGTTCGCCATCAGATGTGCAGGATTCTTCAAATGTTGAATCTTCGTTTGTTTCTTGGGGAGTAGTTGAACATTTAATTCTTGTCAAGATCTCTTCTTCCAAGGAAGAGGAGATCCCAACTTCTGCTAGGATTTGAGTGAGTAGTTCCAAGCTGACACTCATTGTTAAACCATGTTGAAAAAGGGATTCCTACTGCACCCAAAACTTAAATCTAAAAAGCTTAAATGAAAATAAACTACTTGCATAAATAAAAGCACTCATGTTGAAACAGATAAAAAAAAAACTCTTCACAGTTGCGGAAATCAAGCACACTTGCAAAAAAAAAAAAAAAAAGATCAATCAACCGTAACAGAGAACAGGACTCTATTCCTCCAAGCAGGAATCTTCAGCACCTGTTTCCCGATATCAGTCACATTGCAGAAAAAGAAGATTAATCAACGGAGAACAGGACCCTATTCCTCAAGCAGGAATCTTCAGCACCTGTTTCCTGATATTTGCATAAAAAATCAAACTGAACTTCAATCCATCGTGCTTCCCCGACAACGGCACCAAAATGTTGCGTGACACTATTGTCGTTTTAATTCCATTGTAGTACTTGCCCAACCATTTAAATTGTCAATCCGAGGTTCGTAGGCTTACGAAGCACATGCACTATATATGCAGGACCGAAGTAGAACTAATCTAATCTAAATTGCTGAAATCAAATTAATCTAGGAAACCAGGAAATTGCATAAAGGAAAAGCAATACAACATGTGAAGAGCTGAATGACAAACAACATATGTGAGCTCACAACAATAACGCCATTTCAAATTACATTACAAGAATCAAATGACAAATCATGAAAACATACAATAAAAGAATATGAGTCACAGTTAAGAATCCCCCTCTCCCAATTACAAAACTATCTCTTAAAGCTAATCTAATGAACTTATGAACTTATGAACTCCTGAGCTAATGAACTAATCCAAATGAAGAGAGAGCACTCTCTTATATACATGAAGAAGCTAACCATCTCATTCAACCACTCTCAACTACTTTCCCATTATTACAAGACATGATCCCTTTGAATCCTCCATACATCTCTCACATATCTTGAATAAGACATGCCAACCAAATCCTCCATGATCTTCTCCTTAGGAATAGGCTTGAATAATTATCTCCTTAATATGGTGGAGGAGATATTCCAGAAGTTTAGAATTAATCCTTCTCATTTCTCCTACACATTACAAAGCTCACACATTCTTGAGATATATATTAAAACATCTATATTTTCTAATATTTAATCATAAATTCACTTATAATACAAAAATGAATAAAGTGGAAAATAGGAAGGTGAAACCCAAATGTATTTATGAAAGTGATATAATGAAAGGTTAATGGGATGATGAAATGTAAGGAATAGTTCAAAGGGAAAGGTGGATGAAATACGACATTTCTGAAGCCCCAACAATGTCAACCGTATTAAACTTGTACTTTGGTTAGCACAACGTAATCGAACTATGGCTCCAACTATTTGAAATGCGCTTCACCCATAGATAATATGCCAACGTTTAATATATACGTCGCTAATATAGTTTGTAGACTTTGGAAAACCTTTGCCATGTCGAAATATGTGCCAACCCATTAATATAAGCTCCAAGCCATATGATAATTCAGCATTATATAAAATGTGGGGAAATTTAATCGTATATATAGTTGTAATTTAATATATATATATATTTATATATATATATATATATATAAACCCAATATTAATACATTAAAAAAATAATTTCTAACACATAAATATTATGAACCCACATTCAACCTCGAGACATCGGCAAATTTCACCTTCACAAACCAAATCGACGACGCAATGACACTTGTCATGCAGGCATTGGACAAAATGGAAAAACATTCTCTCGGGTGACATGATGACCGTGGCTACCATGTCATCACCTTGTACGCTTTTGCAAATTTTTTAAAATTTGCCTATTGTGAACGGCAATCACTAGGACCATAACTTCCTCATACAAACTCCGTTTTTGACGTAAATGAGTTGCATTGGATTCTCGTGATAGGCTCGACTGTTTTTGTTCTAAAGTTTGGTGAAATTCTCGAGCACCTTCATTTTTGAGCTAATTTTTGCCCCCGATCTAGATCCAATCATCTAAGATTCTTCTATTCTTGATGGTATCACCACTTTTTCAACCTATGCCCATAATTATATATGATATGATATTCCCCCATTAGCCTTATCCTCCTATGTGCATACTCGACTTTTGTGTTGTCCATGTCTCTCCAATTCTAACAAGCTTTCAAGGATGACAATATTGACCTCTTTATTGTTTCTCTTGTGCTCAGAAATTATCTCTCGTGACTAAATGATTTTGTCATTATCTACTTCACAACTCCTTATCTATGTCTTCAAACTTCTCAAAGTGTCTATTATGTGAGGGGAGTACTCATTACCATGCTTCTCACTAATCCGTAGGGGAGAGTCTCGTGAATTGTAATCTACCATACTGCATGTCGTCTTTGATCCTTCTACTCATTCCAGTGCATACAATGTCAACTAAACCAAAAATATAAACATAATCGACATACCTTAGTATAGTTCAAGGTAGGATATCTTGTCTAGAAGATCAACCAAACGTATTTACCATGATACATGTATAATAATAATCATAACAATATATCAAAGCATCATCTAAGTTAGTATCCAATTACCATGCACGAAAATACCAACTATATACTAGGACCTCATGCACTAAAATGGCATGACCATAAAAATGCATGCATAACAACATATAGACACTAACATACTAAGAAATGCATATAGCACTCCGAGGTCCGACATGCATTCATGACAAACACATCCCAACAAAAAAATCAACAAATTCTACAGTCAACAAAATCCATAAAAATGACCACCGCCATCCATACATAATCACATACACAACATTTATGCATGCATGAAAAACAAATTCTTCCCATCCAATCCAAGTGTTAAACCATGCCTCCGACGATCGTGTGTGTAACCACCCCTTAAACATTTATGCAAATCCACAAACTCTGCCAGTGGTAAACATGAGATGCGAGTTATTACGCAAGACCCGATTCTCCACAATAATACACTAACGGAAAATTGGTTCCACATGTCGCAATTGACCAGCAAATTCTCAGTGGACACTTTATCAAAGTGTTATGAACCTAATATTATCCAACACTTAAGTTTTGTGTCCTCAAATATAATACAAACTTTTCTATTTTTCGCAATTGTTTAGGTTCGAAACTTTCTCAAGACAATTTCTCAGGGAATAAATAAAATTTTATGGGAAAAAAGAGACTTTAAAATTTCCAAACTACTTTTGCAACTGCTTTTTGGCCTTCTCATGGAGATCTTCAAAATGAGGTACTATGATACTCAAATAGAGATCATATGCCTATGTTACAGACCTCTTAGGAATTTGGAGGTCCAAATTACTCATTTATTCAAACACTTTGTACATAGTACCTATAGGTTATCAATATGTATATATTCAATAATTCAATAACATCACGAGAGAATCATAATTAAGATAATTCCAAGGTAAACATTCAATATCAAATCAAAACTTGACCTAGACTCGTCAGGAACAAACTAGACATTTTTTTCAAACAGTATGGCGACCATGTAATCTACATGTCATGAATTCATATCTAAACATAGGGTCTAAAACCTATCTCGAGAATCATGAAGACTCGTATAGTTCCCTCATCATAATAGCTGCAATAAACATCTATTAGCTCATGTACTCACTAAGAATTAACAGTCAAGCACATCAAGAGCCATACCCACTATACATCATGTAACCAACATATAACTAAAAATGAGCTTCATATATGCCATGATAAAAAATCCAACAAAGACACATAATAACATGTACAATTACTCATTGAAATAAAAAGAGGGAAAGAGTTGTTACTAACATATGCAAATCGAATCCAAGTCAAGGAATTTCCACATACCACCCGATCATATATTGGGTCAACAGACCTCTTCTTTACCTAATCACCATTGTGCCATATTCCAAGCGATGAATGTGGGGCTCACAATAAAACCAACCAGGGCTTCACTGCTTTTTACCATGTATCCCACCACTACCGTTAAGGACTTCCTAGGCCTAATATTATCATCTATACAACTAATATTTACAACGTATACTTATTACCAAACAAGGGACTCCTAAAGGCCCAAACAATAAAAATACACTACCAAGCTTTACCACAATCCCTCCATATACCGAGAGGGATCAGGCACTAAACAAGTTTATAGGCCTCTAGATATATCCACCTAAACCATGAGGAATTTTTCCTCATCCACTGCGATTAACCGTGTATATCACCTTTCATCAGGCTAATGGATTCATAGGCCTTTTAAGAATTTTTCTTTGATACCACCCCACTCATCATCAAAACCATTTAGCAATGCAGCATCAACAAAGTAAAAGAACCCCCATCACATCATGGATATTAAAAAATGGAAAAGAAAGGTTGAAAACCACCGTGAAACCCGTAAATACTCACGCCAAGGAAAAATAAGAGAACGTAACACACACATGCATGTACCATTCATGCCAAAACTAAGCAAGGAAATATTACATGTAACTCAATAATGACAAGTAATCCCATTGTAGTCACTTGATCCAACCATCTCCTTTCTTGGATCCTTGCTTGTCTTTGATTTTTTTAGGCTTCCTTTTCCTTCTTCTCCAATTCAAAAGTTCTCCAATAATGCTATAAGCGTGCAAAGAGCATAGAGAGATAGAGAATAGAGCGAGAGAGAGAGCTCCATAAATGAACTAACTAAAACTAACACTAAGAAAAGTTGTTAACTAGTCCTCTAATGAATTTTTATCAATGAGGCCTCTATTTTATTCATTTTTGATTATTTTCCCTCTTCAATTTCCTTCTCACATGAAACCCGCGACATTTAACCTTTCCTTTTATACTAATTTCCTTTATTTTTCATAAACAAAATATTAATAAATCCCCTCTTTTTCCTTTTCAATGTCTTTGTCATTATTGTTTTGCAATTTCCTGGGCCATAATAAACCAAATGAGCACCCAATAGGATCTTTTGCCCAAAATTAAGCTAAGAAAACATGTCCCATGACCTTCATTTTATTTTTCCTTTATTAACTTTACTATATGGATTATTAACAAGGGTTGTTATAGCTTGGCACCAAAGATGGTTACTTGTTTAGTTTTTTTGTTTTAACTAAAAAATACAAGAATAAGAATAACCCATAAATAACCATTGGGTAAAATATATACGAATGTAAACATATACAATACATATTAATGATATTCAAAATATATATTGTAGAAAAAGATTATCCTCAAGAATAAGAAAAACGTATTCAAAACCCTATTTTTTTAGCCCATAATTTTGTGTTATTCCTTTGATAGAAATAAAAAATATTTGACCTAGATAAACTTCCAAGTATGTTTAATCTATGGAAATAAATGATTATATAAAACATCAATGCTATATACATGTCATTTGATAAATGTTTAAAACCACTTCTTTTAGCATTGAAATCTTACACCCCAATTTGATTATTATATGTTCTTGGTTAACAATTCCCGTATCAACTTCATTAGCAACAAGCACTTTATCTATCAGGCATGTGGTGTGATGACTCGGGTGCTACACACAATCACATAAAGTGATACTTATTATCATATAGGCAAAGATTATATGAATCAATAAATCATATTATAATAATGATTTGAAGAATAATTTCAGTGAACAAAAAATTAGGAAAATTAAAAATCATTTTTTTGGATTCAAATGCGTTAAGTAAGTCATTCATCTATGACCATTTCAATGAGAGGTAGTCGTAATCGACTAATTTCTCATGATTTTTGAATAGTCAACTCAAGATGCATTACATCGAGTGATTCTCGTAGGTGAAGAAGTGGGATTGAAACTAATGAAATGAATCACATGGCGTCAATCATCACTTCTTGGGCTTGCACCCAAGTAACCGAGGGCTTCTGAGGTCACCCATCCTATAAATCCTCTCGGATCAAGCGTACTTAACTATCGAATTTTTCCCCACAATTAAGCACACTTAGCTTGCAAACCCATTTACAAAACCTTAGCAAGTATTGTGCCTCATGAACCATTTAGGTAGAGCTCCATTTACTCTTTTTTATTTTAAGTATGAGGGGTTTCCGCAGTGCATTATATTAGATATCATTTTTTGGATTGAAATGCGTTAAGTAAGTCATTCATCTATGACCATTTCCATGAGAGTTACTCGTAATCGACTAATTTCTCATGATTTTGGAATAGTCCACTTAGCACGCATTGCATCGGGTGATTCTCATAGGGGTGAAGAAGTGGGCTTGAAACTAGGTGAAAATGAATCACATGGCATCAATCATCAATTCTAGGGCTTCGACCTGGTAACTGGTGGCTTCCTAGAAGGTGACCCATACAAGAACTCCTCTAGCTCAAGCGCGCTTAACCGTGGAGTTTTTCCCCACAATCAAACCCACTTATCTTGCTACCCCATTTGAAAAACCTTATCAAGTATTGTGCTTCATGAACCATTCAAGTAGAGCTACCTTTACACTTTGTATTTTAAGTATGAGGGGTTTCCACAAAGGCATTATATTAGATATCACTTTTTGATTCAAACTCGTGTTAAGTAAGTCATTCATCTATGACCGAGAGGTAGTCATAATCGACTAATTTCTCATGATTTTTGAATAGTCCACTTAGCACGCATTACATCGAGTGATGCTCACAGGGGTGAAAGAAGTGGGATTGAAACTAGTGAAATGAATCACATGGAGTCAATCATCACTTCGCGCGCTTGCACCCGGTAACCAAGGTTTCTCGGGAGGTCACCCATACTAGAACTCCTCTAGCTCGGGGGTGCTTAACCGTGGAGTTTCTCCCCCACAATCAAGCCCACTTAGTTTTCCCCCACAATCATGCCAACTTAGCTTGCCACCCCATTTGGAAAACCTTAGAAAGTATTGTGCCTAATGAACAGTTCAAGTAGAGCTCCCTTTACTATTTTTTATTTTAAGTATGAGGGGTTTCCGTATTGCATTATATTAGATATCATTTTTTGGATTCAACTACGTTAAGTAAGTCATTAATCAATGACCATTTCCATGAGAGGTAGTCATAACGACTAATTTCTCATGATTTTTGAATAGTCCACTTACCACGCATTACATCGGTGATGCTCACAGGGGTGAAGAAGTGGGATTGAAACTAGTGAAATGAATCACATGGCATCAATCATCACTTCCTGTGGCTCCCACCCGGGTAACCAGGGCTTCCCGGGAGGTCACCCATCCCAAAACTCCTCCGCTCAAGCATGGTTAATCGTGGGATTTTTTCCGCACAATCAAACCCACTTAGCTCACTACCCCATTTGCAAAACCTTAGCAAGTATTGTGCCTCATGAATCATTCAAGCTGAACTCCCTTTACTTATTGTATTTTAAGTATGAGAAGTACAAATAGCTTTCAAAGCACATAGATTAACCCACTTTTAATTTGTCCACATTCTATGCAATTTATAAAAAAAATATAAAGTTAATAAGTTAATAATTTTACAACATTGAGAATAAACTTATTTATTTACAATGGCCATCCAACTCACTTATAGTGAGTGATTTTTCCCACCTAACCATAGGCACAATTTCAAATTTAATTTCTACAAATGGCCATGCTTTGGGTAGGCGAGAGTACTACCATGGTTTTAAAAAGCATAACTTAACGTATATGACAATCACAACCTCTCAAGTGATAATTTTGAAAGAAATCTCCTTATTATCTCTCAAGAAGCCAAAAAATTATATGCACCTATTCCTTCCTCCATACATCTTCTCTCCATACATAACATAAGAGTGAGATGTCTCATTTCAACACAATCCATTAAATATATCATCCTCACAAATCCTTTTCACGAGCCATGGGAGGCCCTAATTTTCACTTTTCAACACTTCAATGAAAGTGTTTCCCACACAACATTAGGATATCAATACAAATCATGTACTCTAGTTTTACATGGGAATGGGATCCTATCATAATGTGCTCCTTTCTCAATTCTCTACTTGCATTCAAAGACTACGTTCAAGCAACACATGAACTAGCCTTTCAATAGTGATTTTCTTTTTTTCTCATTTAGCTAGTATAAGTCATGATTTTGAAGATGGTTACTCTTTTACCATCACCATTTAGTTAAGAAGGAGATTATTTACCAATATTATATATGTAATAAATGTCATAGTTTCCATCATATTTCTACCTTTTCATTTCTCTACAATTTGGAAATGGCCCTTTATACTCGTTGAGGTCGAACTATAATGTTTTGATAATGAAATTTGAAAACTTCTAAAACTAGGAAAGGTATGGGAACAAAATAATCTAAATTTGAAGCCTTATGAAAAATAATAAAGACTTCATAGTCATCCATTTTAACATAAAAGTTCTTATTCCATTGTTTTGATATTTCCAATTTTTTATAAAGCTTTAAAATTATCTTTAAAATAAAGTGGAATAATATAATAATATATATTTATATTCTAAGAAATTATAAAAAATCAAACAATAAAAATATTTTTATAAAATCAAACACAAGAAAAATATTTTAAACATAAATGTATCAAATGAATACTCGTATGCAAAATTCTCAAATAATCTAAAAATACATAGATAATTTTAAGTAATATTAAATGATAATAAAAATATCTCACACACACTATATATATGCCTTCATATTAACATATTTTTTTAAAGAACACTTATCTTATTATTTTTTATCTTCTTCTTTATCGTCCACACATTTATCATTTACATTGTTATATACCAATTATATTATCTACTTTCACTTTTACAAGCTTTATAAAACTATTATGATTTAGACTTTATAAAACTTATTATTATTATCTAGATTAGAAATTGTAATACGCAGATACTTGCACATTGCAGTAATTTTCATAGCATTCGTAAAAATTGAGTAGCAAACAACGCTATAGAAATTCTTGTAGCAGCTTGTTTGGAGAGCTTGTTTTTCCACATTATCAATGAAGACAAATTATTAGACATGTTATTTTGGGAATAATTCCCTATAGATTTAAAAAACGACATCCATATACACATTTTCCCCGGGAGAAATTTATGAAAACATATTGAATTGCGTTTGGTGGTTGGTTTTTAGAAGTATTCATTGATCCATTAGGTTTTGCCTATTGAACACCAAATTGGGAACATGCCATTTTGTAATATAGACATCAATATACTTGCATTTTTATTTATTCATATTCAACCTCATTAAATGATTTGTGAATCCTTGGTCAAATAGGAAGGTCGCATTTTGACATTTTTAGTTAATGGATATATAAGTGGTTTTGATGCTCCAAATACCTCGATAACTTACAATAAGTAAATAAATCAATAATAGTAAAAAAATGTGTAAATCATATCTGTCTTATTAAAGTTAAATCACAATAGTGATGGTTGTAGATCCAAGAATGGTGATGGTTGTAGATCCAAGAATGAAGGGATAATTTTTTCTTTCCCAATTTCCCTTTTAAGTAATTGAGTTGACTCTTGGTGTGTATTGGATTTAAAACGAAGATAAGTTACTAGTTATTATTGGTTATTATTTTTTCTAATTTAATGGTTTATTAACCAAGAATAGGGATGCACTATAATTTTAATGCAATATTGAATTTCATGTTAAAATAAAGTAGTTCTTGCGGGCCTCTACATGTGGCCACAACCAACATCCTTTTTGTAAGGAGATGTAATGAACGAAGTGACCCGAGTAAGCCTTCAACTCGTGTTGCTCATTGCATACATAGGTATATAGAATTCCCTTTGGGGTGTATGTATAGGGAGGCAAAGCCTCCTCTCTCGTTTAAACTGCCTAATAGTTTATTTTATTAGGTGCCTTTAACTTCTCCATTTTCTATTTTTTTAGTTGTAACATGAATTAGTTGTTTTTATTAGTCTCTTCCTCACTAAGGACTATAACATATATATTACCGTAAAAGTGATTGATTCGAAATTATTTTTCTATGTTTTTGCTATTTTAACCAAAGTATTGGGGAAACTGCTTAATATTTCTATTTTCTCATAGATTAAAAATAAAAAAATATTATTTTGTACAAATCTTATTTCTAGTTTTGGATTGAATGGGCAAGATATGATGGGACATAATTACTCCGTGGATGGTGATTTTTTTGGTATTTCTCGTTGCTTGACAATTCATTTTAAAGTATAAAAAATAAAAAATAAAAAATTGAGTGGCCACTCCATTGTTGGGTTCTCCGACATTGACATTGTTATGTTACTTCTCTACCCAATGATGCCGAGAATTGACACGGTTGCATGTCCTTCCATAGAAGGTTGGGGAGGGGTTCGGGTTGGTTGAACAAATGAAAAATCCAATTAATATTATTGTGCAGATTTTTTATAGTATGAAGGATATGAGTGTAGAGAGAACTTTATTCCATAGGGAAAAAAATAATTTTAAACCCTACTCCATTTAAAACATTTAAAACATTAGTTGTGCAGAGAGAAGCCTCATAGAGCTATGAATCATGTGTAGAATGAACGATGTGTAGAGGATGGGGTATGTGACGGAGAAGGAGGGCGTAGAACAACTTTATTCCATAGACATGTAATTAATTTGACTATGAATAGAAACTTTAATTTTATTGTAATAGGGATAACTAGAGAGAGGATTCATGATTAGCATTATGATTTTTGTGGGTTCTCAATTCTTCTAGTGTTTCTACTTTGTAAGGAGGATCACAATTTCAAGAATTATTTTGCATCTACTACTGTAACTTTTTATTCTCTTAATAAAAAGCTTAATTTTTTTCATGGAAAAACAAAAAACTACAAAGAGGAGTTTGTAACCTTGAAATAACAAATATTTCATATTTGCGTAATATATATTTATAAGATATGTTACGCTTAATATACACATTTATTAAGGTAGGGTTGTTTTGGTTTATGTTTTGTGCAATAAAAGTGTTGAGTCCACTTTCGTACTCTCGAATAATGAAAATTTTCATTGTCCTTCCGCTTACAATTAAGATTATTATCCTTAATGCGGTAAAAAAATTAGTTGTTGAGCATGCATGGAAAGCAACTTGTAGTATTTAGTACAAAGAACTAAGGCATTTTTCAAGTGCATTGAACGTGATATATAAGGAAATTATATCTTAATACTTAAACTATGCTATTATCTACCTTATATATATATATATATATATATATATATATATAAAGAAGGAGCATTATGCTACTACAATTGTATAACTCTATTATACACAGCTTTCTTTTGCACACTCTCTCTCATGCACATAATTTCTCCTTTGTCTAAATATTACAAAATGCCTCTATTATCTAGATATATGAAACATTTTGAATCCATAAGGATGTGTGGAGGATGGGGTATGTCGTTGAGGATGGCTAAAAACAAGAAATTAATTGTAAACTCTTTTATATATTTTATTGTGTGTGAGCGAAGTTGCATAGAGCTCTAAATCTATGCGGAATGATGGATGTGCATAGGAATGGATATGTACAGGAGAGGGTCTTCGATTAATATTATGACACCGACAACAAGACATGTATTCTATTGCATTTATCTTTTATTATTTCATTTTAAATTGTTTTCCACTTAAAGCTTTTTACAACTTTAGTCTCTCCTCCTATTATCTATAGAGGACCTTATTTTATCACAAGATGGGTCTATGTGTTTGATTTTCACTCCCTCTAGGAATTTTAACCTCCTCCCCCTTAATAAATATACACACACATATGTGTGTGTGTGTGTAAGGATGTGTGGAGGATAGGGTATGTGCAGGAAAATGGCGGTGCAGAGGGGAATTTATTCCGCAAACACAAAATTTATTTTAAACTCTTTTTCATTTTTAAAATGTTGCATATATAGATGTGTAGGAGAACAATTCAATTGGGATTTGAATATGTGGATAATGAATAATGTTCGAGGATGGGGTATGTGCGGAAGAATTGGGTTTGCATAGAGTCTGTGAATATGTGTGGACCGAAGGATGTGTGGAGGATGGGTTATGTGTGGGAGAATGGGGGCGTAGAGGGGAATTTATCTTTTACATATTCAAATGTGTGGGAGATTAGTTGCATAGAGCTATGAACGTATGTGGAACAAAGGATTTGTAGAGGATGGGGTATGTGGGACAAAATAAGGATGTAGAGGTAATTTTATTCTGTAGATGCAAAATTAATTTAACTAGGAACAAATCTCGTATTCAAGGTTTCATTTTGTGAGTGGTCATTCGTTGATGAGTTCTCTCACACCGACATTGAAGAAATTTCCGTGAGTAGGTCCTTTTCGAGTGAGGGGATTATTTATTTTAAGATATTTTACATTTAATTTTTTTATAGATTTAGCTACGCGGGAGAATAGTTGCATAAACTATGTGAATGTGTGAAGAATTAAGGATGTGCGGAGGATGGGGTATGTGTGGGACAATAGGGATGGAGAGGGAGCTTTATTCCACAAATAAGAAATTAATTTTTAAACTCTTTTCCATTTAAAACATTTACATATTTAGTTCATGAAGACGTTTGTATAGATCTATGAACCTATGTAGAATAAAGGATGTGTGGAGTCTCGTGTATGTGTAGGATAATTAGAGTTCATAGGGAAATTTAGTCCATCTACATGAATTTAATTTAACTAGGGAATGTAAACTTCAATCCATAATGTAATATGAATAACTAGAAAGAGTAGTTTGTAAACTAGGAGTACTAAATCTTTTGCAGAGTTAAATGATTGTTATTATTATGAAATAGATTAAGTTTCTTTTTAATGTGTGTGAACAAGTAATGTTGTGGGGAAGCATGGTTTTTCGGAACAAGGAAAGGAAACATTGATACATTACGCGACTTTTTCATTTCTTCTACGCGTTAGTAAATTCAATGAGGATGTTAACACATGCATAGTAAGATACGTGAATGTTTAAAGGATCGATATATAGTCATAACAATGTTTTCTATTAATCATAGGACAAACATCGAGATGATAAAAAAAATAGATGGCATCTTTATCTCTGTGATACAAATATTTCATAACATCTTTCGACACAAAATTGTAGTAGGTGTTGATTTATGGTAAAATACATCGTAGGCATTTGAAATGGCTACTACAATGAGGAAAAAATTTTATTTACAATGGTACAAATAACTCATTTCATCATATCTATAGAAACTTTAGTGGATCAATTACATATTTTAAATAGCTAAATGTTTAATTTTTTCTCTTTGCAAAATATTTCGTATCACTAGGTGCATTTGTGATTTCACATTTCGGATTAAATAGCTATTATTATTATGTAGTATTAAAATAAGTGTCCTTTTATTGTGTGTTAATAGTTAGTTTTATGCGGAAGAATGAATTCTTGGAGAAAGGAATATAAACTTTAATTCGTAGTGTAATAGAAAGTTTCATCCGCAATGTTACGATATTGCGCATAAATTTCTCGTCCTCAAATTTCTTCTACACATCCATTCTACCTCCTTACATTTGTGAATAAAAACTAATTATCAAATATTCAATTAAGTGTATTTTTAATGCATGTGAGGAACATTATTGTCTAAGTGTAACTAATTCTATTATGTATAAGGAAACTAGTACAAATCGTACGATCGTGTCGCTATGAAAGCTCGAAATACGTTGTTTAAAAATTCAAGCCGATCATAGAGTACTTAGATTGCCCATATTGGGAAACCAAAGTCTTTTAGACACACGAGTTCTAACCGCCTCCAAGGGAAACCGGTTTGAAAAATCTTAAAAACGAGAAAGCATAGTAGTAAAAACATCCGTTCAAAGACCACCGTGTTAGCCGGTCATCCCAACAACAAAGCGACATTAGCTATGAACCGAACCAAAAAACCTGGAGCGCGAGAGATGAAGCTAGTCATGAGTTGGAGACGGAGGTTCTTCAATGATTCCGCATCCAAAAAACTCTCGACCGTCCTCCTTTCCCGGAGTAGCTCGCGTCCATGCCTCCCGAAGTTGCTTCCATGTTTTTCTCTCGTTGCTCCCGTGGACCGAGGGGAGAGGGTGACCGGTGCGAGCGAGCGTTCAAGGTTCCCGAACCCGGAGTGAAGAGCGCGGAAGCGGGGGTAGGGGCAGGTAGTTGGGAATTTCCTCCCGCGCAGTGAGAGAAATGAGGGTCGTGGAGGACAGAATTGGAAGCGTGAGATAGAATTTAAGCTCGGCATGTTGTGAGGATTGTCCGAAGGTAGGCCGAAGAGGGGAAGGAGAGACAGCCTGGAGGTGCTGCCACCATGGTCGATGACCCGAGAGGAAGGAGGCAAAGCGGCGGCTCCAGGAGCTGAAATCGAATCCCCGAAGCATGTCGACGTCCCTCGCCCTCTACCACCGTGCGTGAGGTTTGGAGCCTCATCGAAGAAAAGGTCGCCGGGAGGAGGGCGGCGTTACTCCACGACCGAGGCCTCGTCGGGCCCTCATCCTCTCATGAAGACGCGGCATTGCCGAAAGAAACGGCAGGGCGAGCGGGAACTAAAGGAGAGACGGGATGGTCCGCAGTAACGGTGAAATTGACGCGGGCGAGACGAGCAAAACGAGAGGTTACCAGGAGAGGCAGGAGAGAGCAAGCAGGGATGACCATGCGGGTTCGCGCCACCTCTCGGGCATAGAATTATAAATACAATGGGAGCTACGAGTGTAATGAATACTTGGGACCGGCTCGATGCAAGCACGCAAGGAACAGTGCCGCCACGTCGACGTTTTCACACCGCCTCAAGCGATCCGAGTTGCGAGATTCCAAGCGGCGGGGTAGGCGAGCTCACCGCTCCGCAGAATTCATCTCGTATTGTTCAAGTCGAGCCATAAAATCATGCAACACCGCCTATATTCTCCTCCCCGGTTGAGCCGACCAAGGTTGGTATCCATCGCACAAGTGGAGTCATTAATAACAGAGTAATGACATATACCGGGAGCCATGTGGGCTACCCAAGTCCTTTCCATGGGGAAATGCGCGGGGTGGCGCTCCTCCCGAACGCTAATCGGCTCGGATCCGGCGTGGGTTGGTCTTGGTGGACCAACATTGTGCGGTTCGTGCGAGTGCTTCATCATGGATACAGATTGAGGGGAGCCATGAGTGAGATTGCTAGTCTGTCTGTTCCAAGATTGGCCAAGAGGTCTGCAACTTTATTGCCTTCCCTCTTTACGTGCTTGAATGAAACCGCTACGTGTTGCATGAGCCACTTGCTTAGCTTGTTGATTACGGCTTCAAGACGCCAACTCGTGAGACACTTTTTCTGAATTAGTGCGAAAGAAGCTCGAGAAGCATTGATTAGAACCCTGAGAATCCCCCTCTCGAAATGATGGGAAAGAGGTTATAATGGTGAGCGAGGCAGAGGCCTTGCCATAATCCTTCCAATTCGACAAGAGTTATTGGTGTCCCATCCAATGGAGCCATAGAAGATGAATTGAGGTTCACCTTTGGAATTTCTTACTATTCCCCCGAAACCGCTGGACCAGATTCCCTTTGGAGCGCCATCGAAGTTGAGTTTGTAAACACCTTCGGGGGAGACCGATGCAAGGGAGGATCAAGAGGAGAGCTTGAGAGGTTGAGGGAAGGACAGGCGCTATTTGAAGGTTCCAGCTCTGCGGATGGAGATTTCTTTAGGAGTTTTAGAAAAGTCTTCTTCGCTCCAGGGAAAGCGAGAGCCAAGGAATCTCGAAGATTAGAGCAGAAGCAATCCCGAGAGAGGGTCGAGGGGGGTGAGTTGATTTTTAAAGATGCGCTTATTCCGTTCTTTCCACGAGTCCAAAAAACAACACCAGGAAGAAGAATCCGAGAGGGCATTGAGGATGGGAGAAGAGTAGGGGCTTCGGGCGCGTAAGCGCAGAATCATGGTGATGTCCCCTGTGGGTTTGTTCTCCTGGCGACGAGAGCCGCATTTTCCCTGCATAGGAGTTAGCCGTAGGGTAGAGCAAGAGGAGATCGTTTGGATAGTTTCCACATTTTGCGAGCAATTAGGGCATTGGGGACGGTCTGCTGAAACCTCGTTTGACGAGATTGTCCCACGTGAGGATTCTTTTGTGGCTAAGAAGCCAAAAAGAAACATGGAGATTTTGGGCCAAGTGAGCTTGTTCCAGGATCAAGGACCAAAGAATATCACGGGGAAGAGGCGTAGGATGCAAAAGAGAGTAAGCTTCTTTTGTAGTGTACATCCCTTTGGTAGAGTAGCCCCACTGAGAATATCGTGATCCTCGGATCGTCTTATTTGCCGTCCGTGTAGCTCGTGGCGAGGGAGTCCGGGATCAAGATCTTGCGCATAAGGAGCTATATTCCGAGGAGGCTTCCATTGTCCGAAGTCGTTGTTGTCATCGTACGAGCCCGGTGGTGGCGAGACCTTAGCATCACGATCCATGTTATTATCTCCCATATTGATACTAGGGAGGAGTTCTATGAGAGGCGGAATTTGCTTGCCAAGAGTCGTGCGAGAATCTCGCATAGTTGCTGTTGCGAATTTCCCGGAAGCAATTTTGATGAATGAGCCGATGGTGTTGTCTCGGACGCGTTCCAAATAAGGGAGCCGGTTGGCTAGGAACCATTACATGTCAGATCCGCGCTCCGTTGTTAGCGTATTTGGCAGTCCAAAGTTTGGCCCATGGAGTGTGAGGTTTGGATATCCAATTCCACCAAATACGGCGGCCATAACCTCATTACGCGGATCGGGATCTTCGAGATTGAGGCCACCAGATTCCTTGGGGGAGCAAACCGTGTCCCAATTCACCAGAGCCCACTTCCGATTTCGACCGAGAGGAGTCCCGCAGAGAAAGTTCCGTCGCAAAGCTCGGTTGCTTGAGGACCCACTGGGAGCTGCATAGAATAGAGAAGAGGTAAAGGGGGAATAGATTGGAGCACCGCTTTGATAAGAATGAGACTCTCTTGGGCAAATTTAGAGCTACGAAAGTCCAGGGAGGCAAGTCGCTTCCAATTTGTCCGTAAGCTCGACCCATGAGGAGTTCCCGATGGCGAGTCAATGAGGGGGGCATCCAGATATTTGTCGGGAAGAGAAGCAATAGAGAACCCAAGGATGCGAGCAATGTTGGCTTGGGTGAGGGGAGTATTGAAGAAGAACACACGATATTTGGATTCATTAATGGTGAGACCGAGAGGCAAGATAAAAGCAGCTTGAAGGATGTCATTAAAGGAGCGAGCTTCCCGAACGGAGGGTGACCAAAAAAGCATGTTATCATCCACAAATTTCTGGTGGGTGGTGACGGGAGCGCCATGGAGGGAAATGCCTCGTAACTTGTGAGCTCGAACCTCTTTATGAATCAATCGCCCAAGGCCTTCCACCATGAGGACAAAAAGAAAGGGGGAAAGGGGATCCCCTTGCCTAATTCCTCGAGAGGGATGAAAAGGAGGGGAAGGTACACCATTGACCAAAATGGAGAAGGAGGGGGAGGAAATGAGACTCATAATCCATCCGATCCACATCGGATCGAAACCAAAAGCATTTAAGATTTGTTGTATATAGCTCCAATTCGGTTTATCAAAGGCTTTGGAAAGATCAATCTTGAGAAGCATACTCGCTTTACGCAAACTTTTTAGAGAGTGCATAATTTCATGCGTTAAGATTATGCCATCCGGAATTTGGCGCCCTTCAACATATCCCTGTCTGCTCCGAAGAGATGAGGAGTGGAAGGAGTGGCTTGAGCTTTCGTTAGCGATGACTTTAGAGATGAGTTTGTATATAACATTGCAGAGAGCAATAGGCACGAATTTATCTGGTTTGCAAGGTTGGTCCTCCTTGGGAACAAGCGCAATAAAGGTGGTGTTGAGAGAGGGCAAAAGCCGGTGCATGGCTCTTGACTCTTCAACCAGCTGCCAGCATTTCCAGTATTTGATGAGATCCCAAAAATAATGGAAGAAATTAGAGGTAAAACCATCGAGGCCCTGGAGCTTTTCCATCCTTGAATCGTGCCATAGCCTCATCCACTTCTTGAGACCGGGCGAAGAAGCATTTGGTTATGCTCGTACTCGTGACCAATTTGGGAATGAGTCGTGTGATCTGATTGATAGCAGGGTTGTCGCGTTTAT
The DNA here is from genome assembly GCA_034641835.2 of Pinus albicaulis. NCBI lineage: Eukaryota > Viridiplantae > Streptophyta > Pinopsida > Pinales > Pinaceae > Pinus > Pinus albicaulis. The sequence goes on along the minus strand of CM076578.1, from coordinate 1,186,298,706 downwards.
TTGAGGCTCTTCGTTGAATGCCTCTAAAATAGTCGATCGGTTCCTTCTCCATTTCCTCATGTTTCTCTATCCTTTCTCCTCTCTGGTTGATAATGTGGCTGATTCTCGTTTTGCATCCCGCGCTCGTATGGTGGAGGCGTGGAAGAACTTGGTATTCCTTTCGCCCTCCTTTAACCATCGTATTCTAGACTTCCTGCTTCCAAAGGATCTCTTCCGTTTATATCGTTCCTCAAGCTGACTTTGGAGATTAGTCTCCTTGGTGGTTAGTTCTCCTGTTCGCCCCTTGGAGATGATTTCCTGCTCGCACCTCATACATCTCTGCTCAAGAATCTTCTTTTCCTCGAAAATGTTGCCAAAGGTGTACCGATTCCAATGCTTGATTTTCCCTTTGAGAAATTTTAGCTTTGGCTTTGGAGTTGGTACATTTTTGAGCCTTTAGAGCGGTTGAAAGTTTCTCCAAGCGCTTTGAATTAGCTCCTTAAAGGAAGGATGAGTCGGCGAGAAAGCCTCGAATCGAAGGGTTTCTTTAGCTCGGACCCTATATTTTGCTACCGTGTAAGAATGGGCCCAGTGATCCGAACTAGCAAAGGGCGGGATTGAGCTTGTGATGTCTCCCCATGTGAATAGCGTTATCGGAGATTAGGAATCTGTCCAACTTTGAAGCAATCACTGCTGCCCTCGCACGTCCGTTACTCGAGGTGAATATGCCGTTGGAGAAGGGGGAAGGTCAATAAGCCAATTGTTATTAATGAATCTCTTGAAATGACTGCTTTTCCAGTGTCCGATCGCGGGCGTCCTCTAGTTTTCTCGTCCGATCCGAGGATCATATTGAAGTCGCCTCCAACTATCCAAAGAGGATGGGATCCGGTTGGCGTTGAGGTGTTGTATAGTGTCTAAGAGAGCGGTCTTGCCATTCGCTCTTGAGGAAAATAGACATTGGACAGTATGTCCATGTATGTTGGTGCCTATAGGGTGAAAAGTGGCTTGAATGAGATTGCGCCTCGCATGAAAGTCATATAGCTGCATGGTGTGAGTATCCCGAGCAATTGCTAGACCGCCCGAAGCACCGGGAGGCATCTACTGCCATCGAAGCTGGCCGCTAGAGCCAGGGCTTTTGACGGAATGGTACCTAGAAGATCACTATTACATTTTGTTTCTCGGAGGAAGAGAATTTGAGGTCCTTCCTTCCGAATCATAGATTTTATCATTCGAACCTTTCCGTGGGCATTGAGCCCTCTTACATTCCATGAGACTAACTTCATGGAGAATCGGTATTGAGTGGTTGGAAAAACCGAGTCAACTTGGGATATTTCCACGATTCCACCAGACATCGCCCCTATCCGGATGGTGCGCCGCCATTCCAGTTTTCTCGCCTCTTTTTTTATTTTCCTTCAACACCTTCAGTCGTCCCAATGACTACCTCGGTTGTACTCCCAATTTTTTCGTGCTTCGATGAGCTTTAGTAAGGACTACCTCCGATTCGATTTGATGGGGCTGGATTTTGTCGAATTCTTTCTTTCGACGAGCGTCTTCTAGGCTCGAATAGATCCGGGTTGCCCACATCGAAGCTTTACGTATCTTCATCCATAAGAGATGTCTACGTAGCTTTCTCGTAGGGGCCGAACTATGCGGGTCGAGGTGAGGAGTGGGATCCTCGAGGTCCATAGTATGAGGGTTCCAGGAAACTTGTTTCTGTTTGGAAGATGGGCCACTTCGGGATGAGGGTTAGAAGGCAGGGGAGCTCGGGGGCGGGATCCGAGACCGAGGGAATGATGGGAGAAGAGGGGGGAGATCGAGGCCGAGGGAGGGGGAACAACGGGGAGTATCCTCATTTAGAGCATCCGGCGGGCAAGGGCAGCAAACCCTGTTGCTGCGTGGGAGGGAGGAGAGTGGAAGAGCTAGGTTTAGGGCCGGATTGGGTGAATTTCTTGTTATTCCTTCTCTCGGATGGGACCTTGGGTGAATCCATCCTTATCTTCTTTGTCTTCGGCTTCGACTTTTAGATTGAGCAACAAGAGGGAAATCTCTAAAGAGATACCCATGAGCATGACATCTTCATCGCAACTAAAAGGCACATGCTCATAGTCTAACGGTTGTATCCATTCGTAATCATCATGAAACAAACTTACCGCATCCGGTAGTGCCCCGTCCGACTGCATATACACACAGATTCGAGCGTATGAGGTATATCTTCTTAGCTTCGTTTCTTTTGCTACTTTTATGAACTCTCCCAAGCCCGATCCAATCGCTTGCGGGGATTCCTCATCCCAATATTCCGCAGGGGCAACGAGTAGAGTCGAATCCAAACCTGGGGCCCGATTGAAATTTTCTGATCCGGGGTTGAACCTTTCGACCCGGCTGCGAAGATATAGCCCTCGTCGAGTTGAAGAAATAGGGGCCTCCATCCATAACCCTATTTCTTTCCTCGATGCAGCTTGAAATCGGCGATGAAGAAGCCTTTGGGACCCGTGTACCGCAGCTCACGTGCCCTTTGGGATTCCATTTGGACGCGATCCATCCCCTGAAGGGCTCGCTCGGTTGGCCAAACCCCTATGAATTTTCCAATGAGAGCATGATCTCTCATGTACTAGATTCTTGCATTAATCCGATGACTCGGGCAGATCTATTTTGGGTCTTTCTTGTGCAATTGGTTTGTAGGTAGAAGACGTAGCTTGCGCACCGCCGTTTGTGGATCCGAGGTCGTTGCTCGTTATCCCCGCTTCCCGCACCGTGACCGAATCCTTCATCGCTTACTCAGCTTTCCTTTGTCGTTTCTTGATCTCCCGTGCGGGGAGGCCGACCGCCTCCCCCCATATCCCGATCCATTGCCGCGTGCCATGCGCGGCCGCGTGTCGAAGAGGGCGCCGTCGGGGTCGACAGTGGGTCACAGAGGTAGGGTTTCCGAAAGCGAGAGGACCGGAAACCCTAGCAGAGCGCATCGGGTCTAAACTCTATCAACATTATTGTTATTTAACCAATGGTAATGAAATTTCATATCTTCCTGACATCATTGGGTGGAGAAAAAATATAATACATGTTGAGGAGGATTAATATTTATTAGTACCAATGCTTTATATTAATCTATAATATTTCCAAATGGGGAATGCAGACAATACATAATACAAGAATACATAAAAATAATGCAGATCATATTTTTTAAAGCAAGAGGCCAATATGGAGACCTTTCACTTGTTATTACAAAGACCAAAATGTACGTAAAAGGTGGCCCATGTGATGCATAACAAGAAAATACAAGTCTCCAATGAAATAAATCCTCAAAATGAGGTGCTGCAATCATGTAAAAAGACCGAAAATGCCTTACAATGTTATTTTATTGGCTCTTCATAGCTTGTAGATTACACATTAGATCTAGAGCAAGTATGTGCGCAAAAATTTAGATCTCATACCCAGATCCATACACTATACTAAGCTCCTTTATTGCCTTGGGGGTTTTTAGCAAAACACCAAGCACAAGATGTAGATATGAGATCTAAGACTCGAGATCTATGGAAAAAATTCGTATAGGGAAAGTGGATCTGATCCGATATAAACAATAAAATGATCTCCTCCAACGGTCTCCAAAGTGAAGGGAATATCTCTAACACTCGTAAAAATCACTCTCCAACCGGTGTGTTGATTCACCCTAAAACTACACCTACAGAAATAATGTAGATTTGTCTCTATACCGCACCGTAAGGATCAAAATATAGTTGGCCTCCCGACCAAGATATGAAAATGATGCTCGGTCTCTTCAATATTTTCCTCCCGATGAAGTAGAAGCCTCCTCCACTGAAAAGAAGTGTTGAAATGGAATAGATCTGAAATATATAATATACACTTGCTCCCGCTTGCAAAAAAAATTCAAACACTCAATAGGATCTATATCGTAGTTGAAATAAGTAGTTTGGGCTTAAGCCGGATAGTGGACAATGCAATACAAACTCTCCCAAGAGCTACTCAATGGGAAGAGGTTGGATTCTTGACCAGGAACACCCAATGCTAAACAACATTCATTCTCAACTAAAAAGCAAGAGAAAGATATATGTCTAAACGAGAAAATATATTCAAAAAATATCATATCATCAACAACCTTCTAATTTTTCCATCCCCTTCCTTTTATAAGACAAGAGCTTGCAAACCCTAAACCACCTCCAATGAAATCACTTCTTTCACACAAGTCATATCCATCTAAAACTGCATTGTGCCTCATTGATGGCCGCTCCTCAATGATAACACTGTAGATTTCTCATGGTTGACCCCCGTCAAAATGATCCAACCCCCTTCCACACCAAGGGTGCTTCAATTAAGCCGATAAATATGATCCACTTTCACATGAGAAGTGGTTTTATTCACAATAAAGAGTTTCATGGGTATCCCCACCCACTTATTCACCTATCTATGTGAAAAAACAAAATCTTAATATTCCCATTAGTTATAGGCTAATTTAGGAATATTACGGTCCTCCCCTCCAAAATGTTGCTTGTCCTCAAGAAACTACAAAGACATTGCAAAATATCTAATGGATGTGTCTCCTCCCAAGAATACAAGTTTTCTTTTTGGTGAATAAACTAAATAGCTTCCATCATTAAGAAGTGGGAGTTATATAGAAAGATTTATATGCTATCCATTGGCCTCCTTAAGGCATGAGAGACGATAAATCTTGGTTGCTTCAACCCCAATGAGAAACTCCAATCTCCATACTATCATCCATACAAAGTGAGCAATCCTTGGTAGCTCATAGAAACAGTCCCCCAATCCCCTCGCTTATGCAATGTGTAGCGGCTACATGGCTGAAAATGAGAGGTAATATTGTAAAAATTACTACTCGTCCCTCCCTCCATTTATGATAAATTTGGAGTCGTTGATCTTGTGCTGCAATAATATAGCCCTCATGATGCCAAAAGATACTTGGAATGTCATAATTCCACTCATTGGTTCTAGGAAGCCTCCTTGCCCGATCCTCCATGCATATAGTGAATAGAATGTCATCACCATATGGTATCCAAAATAAATATGAACTAAGTGTCATATGACATCTTGGATGGTGACAATAGTCCCTCCATTGGGACCAGCACTATTCTTCTTCTTCTTGTCTCAAAAACATGATATAATAAGTGGCCATCAAACCACCTTCTTGTTTCCATAAGCTTCTCAAAATCTTGGAAATAGTAGAGGATATTAGGTGTTGGCTGAATATGATCCAAGCAACACATGTCTTGCCAAAAATCCTCCCATGTGAGAGGCTTCTCCCAAAGACATAAGTCGGACATATGGCCCCCTTCCATAAGGAAACAAGTGAAGTAATGTAGTAGCCATATAATGTCCCATCCTCGCTCTTGAAGCATGAATCAATGTGGGATATTTCATTCCCAAAGGACACATTCTACCAATGTGTCATCCCTACAATAATTTCCCCAACAAAATTGAGATCAATATCATCATGTGGGATCAAAATCAATGATACATAAACAATCATATGCAATGATGGAGGCAGATCATAGTCCCACATGTGGAACCAACGTAGTAGATCTCCCCGATCGCATCGGATAATGATATGGTAAGTGGTTTCCCCACCACTTACTTGCTTCCCAAGTAATCTCACCATGGCTGAAGGTGTGAGATATATTTGGTGCTTTTGGGAATGCACCCACAATGATACAATATCTCCATTTGACTTCTAAGGGAGTGGCTATGTTCATAAGCGTTTGTGGCCCAAAGTTGGCCATGAAGTTTATAAGGAATAATACTCCTCTTAGGAGCTATGGCTTGCATATACATGTTAAGAGAATACAAGTAACAATCAACTGAATCATGACATACAAAAGCATATTATTTAGCAAAAACTTTTCACATGCAAATGGAGTGGTGCATAGATGTATCTCTTCTATTACCCAAAGAGGAAAGAGGTGGTTGAATTGACTCCTCCATAGAGTCATGTGTCTTTCCCATCTCCACATGTTTCATGCATCTCTCGAAAACACTAATATAAATCCTCTTCAAAGCCTTCCCCAATGTAGAAATCCATGATAGTGTTGAAAGCCTTCATAGAATAAGTATGTCTGAAAATGAATTCTTCATGTGCTCTTTGTTGCAACTTCTCCTTGAGCTTGGAAGCTCTAGATAAGAAGATTCTACCATGATAATAGATGACTCCATCTTGGACTAAATAGACCTCCTCTTGTAGCTGGTCATCAAGTATCATGCATGTGAAAAGATCCTTTGAATAATCCACCAAAAGTTGGGATTTCCAATATGGATCTAAGCTTCCCAATAATTACAATGTCTGTAGAAATCTAAATTAAGCTCCTATCATATCATGGCTCTCCTCTTTCGACATGCTCCATGCCAAAGTTGTAGGTTGCAGTGTTTTAACTCCACTTTTTATCAAGACAATATTGAATTACATGGAAGCCACCCTCCTCCCTGAAAGGTCTCTTTCTTAAAAAAAATTCCATACTTTGGCCCATGCATGCAAGAGAATTAATACCCTCTTGTCATATTTAGAAATCTTCTTTATGTTTAGGAGTATCATTTGCTGTTCCAAATCTATGGAGTGGCCACTTGACACCATGCTAATTTCATCATATATTTATGAAACCTCCTTTTCCAACACAAATAGCTGAGTGGGAGATTGCAATGTCCAACTCATAAAATTGTTCACCCCTCCTTGGAACCCATCATAGGTTCTCAGTGCTATGGTAGCTTCTCCCAAGACTCATTCCTTAGCAAAATATGGTACTATTGCACCAAGTTGAGAGAAAAATCTATTCATCTTCCAATCGTGGGGGTCTCCTTGGTATAATTCCTCCATGCAAAGAGACATGAAAATCTGAAGTAGATTGTATAAATGAGTAGACCGATGTGTCCCTCCCCTACCGCATAAATCAGGGCTCCTTCTTCTTAATATAAACCCCTTGAAATAAATAGGGGGTGTATGCTCCTCATCCTTGGATGCTGATCCACCCTTCCTCCTCGTCCTTGGATCAAGGTGTTACTAGCCATGACCACTATCACATGATGCTCCTTGGGAACCTTTTGAAAAGATGCAAAATCTCCTCCTCTTGAAGAAATAACTTCATGTCCATCCCCATGTGGTGATGGTCCTTCTTCCCGAAGTGACAATGATGTTACCGCCTTCCCTCGCTCTTTCTCCTCATCCATATTTCAGAATACCTCATAAACAATGAGAGACCTTAGATCCCTCGGTATTCCCTATAAAGAGGAATCTCCATGAATTCCTTTTGAGAAGAAATCTCTTCATGCAATGCGGCTCTTTCCCTTGCCAAGGTATCATGCAAGTTTCCATCCCCTATGTTATGGTCCCGTGATTTGAAAGATTGGAAAAACCAAATGCACAAGGTAACATCAGATTAGTCTTTGGAGTCCTAAGACCTAGCCTTCCCGGGACTCAGAGAGGGATCTCTCTATTTTGTGAAAATGATGTGAACTTGTTTGATTTTAGGGTTTGATTTTAGGCTACTTGTTAATTTTAGGGTTTGTGTCTGTTTTGGTTGGGTAGATGATCAAGTAGAATAGATAGAGAGAGGAAATATTCAATTCATTGGGATGTGGAGTCAATAAAATTCAGGGGAAAGTTCAACATTGAATCAATGTGCATCACAGGGGAAAATCTAGCATGGTCAAATGCATTTTTAAGGTTTGTGTGAGATGAAATGAACATCAAGTTTCGAACAAAGTAGGGCAAAGGGAAGTTAAGAATCCTTTTTCAAATACTTTAAGAAGAAGGGCCTTAAACACCATTTGGCATAAAGAAGTAGTCAATAAATAGGGCACACCAATAACTCTTTGATTCAACTCAAGCAAATAAGCATTTAAGAAAAACAATCCAATGAAATACGAAGGTGAGAAACACATTTAACTTCTACACGATTTCACCTTCAAGGTTAGAAAACATTTAAGATAAACATATAAGTTTAATCAAATAATAGGGAACTCCTAAAAATCATTGAGTATAGTCATAAAGACCTCTAAAACAATTGTTCAAGCTTGGAAAAAAGGATATGATCGAAACATAGCCTCTTTGGCAAAACCTAATTAGTGGTGCTTCAATGAAAGATCTCAAGTACAATGTTTTAGTGACATAAAACAAACATGTCTAACCAAAAAAATATTTGATACCTAGTGTATTGAACCATTCATGAGATAAACAAGCTTGGTTGGGTCTAGAGAGCAACTAAGAATTCTCTAAACTAACCTAGCAGAGGAAAACATAAAGGCGAAGAAGAACAAAGCTAAGGTTCCTTTGAAAACAATTTTTTTAGTCTAAAACCTTTGTCCTACTGAAATATAGAAGGATGAAACAACATGATACATAAGAAAACATGAACCGAATAGAAGCACATCACCATTAACCAAGCTCGGGGATCCCGCAAGAAAGACTTCTCCATCATCAATCAAGACAAGCCATTCACAAACTCCACAACACCAATTTCTTCTTCAATCTCCAAAAAACCATATATTCCTCTCAAGAGTCATAAAATGACAACCTTTTACAATAAGGCCCTTGTTAGTGTCAGCCTTTGCAGCCTTCCTCCGGTGATCAAACATGCTCTTACAAGGTGATTTTAAGGTGTCAATGTCAAATTTTGTCATTTCAATGAGTCTTCAAGTAAAATTTGGTCACTAGGTATTATGTCTAGGGTTTGTTTTCACTCTTTTCAAAATTTTCCAAATGTCAATCCACGTCACCATTTAGCTAAGTGTACCATCATTCAAAGGGTTTTCATCATCATGTCAAGTTCCACCGGTTCATTTTACACCATGTTCATGCTTTAGTTGTGCCTAGGTAAGGTTCATTTCCCTCTCCTAGGGTTTTGAGGGTAATTTCTCTTGGATTGTCAACTCATCAACAAAACTTGTATCATGATGTTCATACACCTTCCCCTATCCTTAATGTACCTTATTAAACACTTCCCATCACTAAGATCCCCAAAATTCCTCATTTTTGCACAAACCCTAGTTTCTTGCTACAACTTGCCAATTTTCTAGGCTAGGCCTCGTGTTTTTTCCCTTTTGGACCCCTTCCCCCTCACCGAATCTCTCGAATTCCAGTTTCCCCTACTTCCTAACATCCCTCCCTACTTCCAAAATGTTTCTCAAGAATTTAGAAGCCCCTTATCCCCTTCATTTCGCTTCATTTCAACAAATCCCTTGTTCCACACATTGGGATAGGTTTCACTCAAATGATGTTTCCGAGCAATAAAAGATGAATTTCGGAAAACCGAGAGAGGTTTTTTTTCCTTATAGAGGCAAGTTGTTTGGCTGCCTAGATTTCAGTTCCATGTTTAGAATTGGTTGAAACAGACTCCTAGAAGGATGAGCTCGACCCCTAGAGGCATGGGAAGGGGTCACTAGGTATTAGGTCTAGGGTTTGTTTTCACTCTTTTCAAAATTTTCCAAATGTCAGTCCATGTCACCATTCAGCTAAGTGTACCATAATTCAAAGGGTTTTCATCATCATGTCAAGTTACACTAGTTCATTTTACACCATGTTCATGCTTCGATTGTGCCTAGGTAAGGTTCATTTCCCTCTCCTAGGGTTTTGAAGGTAATTTCTCTTGGATGGTCAACTCATCAAACGAAAACTTGTATCCCTGATGTTCATACACCTTCCCCTATCCTTAATGTACCTTATTAAACACTTCCCATCACTAATATCCCCCCAAATTCCTCATTTTTTGCACAAACCCTAGTTTCTTGCTACAACTTGGCAATTTTCTAGGCTAGGCCCTGTGTTTTGCCCTTTTGGACCCCTTCCCCTCACTCAATCTCTCGAATTCCACTTTCCCCTACTTCCTAACATCCCTCCCTACTTCCCAAAAGTTTCTCAAGAATTTAGAAGCCCCTTATCCCCTTCATTTCGCTTCATTTCGACAAATCCCTTGTTCCACACATTGGGATAGGTTTCACTCAAATGATGTTTTCGAGCAATAAAAGATGAATTTCGGAAAAGCGAGAGAGATTTTTTGTCCTTGTAGAGGCAAGTTGTTTGGTCTGCCTAGATTTCAGTTCCATGTTTAGAATTGGTTGAACAGCTCCTAGAAGGATGAGTTCGACGCCTAGAGGCATGGGAAGGGGTTAGGATGGTCTATATATTGTATTTTCTCGAGACATTTTCGTGGGTTGGAATCTTGGGAATAGTTTGGCACCTCATTGTAATATTCATTTCAGCATTTTTTGGCAAAGGAAAGACCAGGGTTTTGCGAAAGACTTGTTGGGATCCTTGTGGCTCGAGTTTTGATGATGTTTTTCTCCATGTATCCGTAAGTTCCATTAATGTTATATGTATGCCATTTCCCTTCCCGTTTGCTTTTGAATTAAACAAATGAGTAACTAAGGTAGAATTCATTAGTTTGCTCTGGTGCTCGCTCTTAAACGTTTGTTTAGTTTTATGTATTTTCATCCGTTTGAAGAGGATCCTTGCACCTTCTTGCCCTCTTCAACTCCGCAATATTCTTTTCTATCCGTTCATTGAATTTAAGACATCAAAGTCATTTCCTTCCCCTGCCCCCAACTTGAACTCGCAAGAAATTGGCCTCATCCCCAAGCCCAAAACCTGTCTTTCCCTTTTTTCCAACAAAAACCCCTAAAAAATCATTCTAAAATCCTTTACTTATATACCTAGCCTAAAATTAGTTGTTGTTACAGTCATCTCAAGCCCTCTTGCTTACTTTTCATTGAGATTGACCCGCAGAGAGCCCTCTCCCGTTTTGGTAGGGCTAGCTACCGACCGAGCGTGGTTTGGTGTTACCCTCGAATCTCGCCTTCCTTCGACCTAAGGTGGATTTGGGCTATAACAGCCCTCATGCTCTATTTATCTAGAAAAAGAAGGGAAAAAAGCCTAACTAGGGTTTGAAAATGTCAAAATTACCCATAAATGTCATTTATGCCTAAGAGACCATGCAAGGCCCAAGGCACAAAATATCTCATGAAATAAATGCAAAAAATAAATCATAGCACCTAAATTTGTAGTGTTTGCCTCAAAAAAACACTAAAATATCATTTTTCCATTAATGAGTGTTTTTTTTCACCATTTGGCCAAAAATGCAGAGTGAGGTTTCAATGCGTAGCACCTACATGGGAAAAACTAGGTCCACTTGCAACCATGTTTTGATGACCTTCCCAATGTCGGAATTGGATCTCGTGATGGCCCTTGGAAAGCCTACTAAGTGTACTTTTCAAAACTTCCCCTTTTTTTCTGATTCAGCTCCATTAACCTATCCAAAAGGAAAATTTCCCAAAACCGCTTTAGGTGCATTGCCAGGCATGAAAATGAGGTAGAAAGGTGAAAAATGAGGTGTTTTTGGTCCTTTTGAGCGGTCAAAAATGCTCCAAATGCTCTAAAAATTTAGTGACCATACCGTACTTGACGTGAGGATTCCAAAAATGCAAATTTTTCCTCCCGAGGGATGCCTCGGATGAAAGTGTAGCGCCAAGGGTGTTGTGCTTAGAGGCCTCAAAATTTGCAAAAAACCAAAATTTGTCAAAATTTTCCCGAAATTGGTGGATGTATTCCTTATGGGGTTTGATAGGTCCGTAGAGAAGCTTCAGCAAAGATTCCAATGTTTTCTTGGTGTTCAGCCCCATGGTTCATCAAAAAAAGTTAAGGTTTTCTTCCTCCTTAGCCTCTTTGAAGGCTTTTCCTTTTTGGCATTTTCTTCACCGATATCTTCTTCATTGTCTTCATGATCACCATAAACCTCACTCGTTATTTGTTTCATTGATGTCAGCTTCTTCATTACCTACGTTGATTCTTTTCCACACCGTCATCTTCATTCTTTGTAACACTACTCTTACTCCTCTTATGACCCTTGGATCTAATGCCATGTTTTTTTACCGCTTTATTTCTTCATTGACATTTGCACTAGTATCCTTGGCTTTCTATTTTATTTTTCTCATATTTACTGACATCACCCTCACTTTTGGGACCTCTATTGTGCTCTTTATTGATATGTTATTTGTCGTCTTTAGACCCACTATGAGCCTCACTCGTTTTTAGACCTAAATGGTCTCCTCTTCACTGCTTGATTTTTTCCTTGTTTGACTCATTATTGCTCTTTCCCTCATTGTATTTAGCCTTATTTACATTGACCCCCATTTTTTTTCTTCCTTGTTGATTGATTTTTTCATGGCCATCATCTTCATTGTTAGATATACTTGAGACATGAGATAATAGTGAAGGATTTGGAAAGGGTGATGAAGCAAGATCACTATAATGTGAGGGCATGTGAATGAGAGGAAAAAAAATAGTGAAAAAACCTTTTATTCTTGTTATAATCAATTTATACATGATTCATAAACCTTTTTATGGCAGCCTGGAGATGGTTTTGATGTCATTTGAGTGTTTGCAGGGTGCGGGGAGGAGCTTCGAGCGAAAGCGCTACGCCCGAGCCTAAATGCACCGTAGGGTCCTCCCATCCCCTAAGCGTAGTGCTTGAATGCACTATCAGGTCCTCCTAGCCCTAAGCACATCACCTAAACGTTTTTCGAGTCCTCGTTGGGCTCCTCTAAGCACAACACTCGGGTCTGTCGTGCTTCCCTACACATAGCGCCTTTTGCAGAGGGCATTTGGAGACCTTCCCAATCTCCAAATTGGGCCCATGATATCTCGTTGGAAAGCTTATCCTGTCTAATTATTAAATGTACCATTTTTTTTCTCTTATTGGAATTTATTTTACCCATTAAACGCTGATTCTTCAAAGGGTGGTAAAAAAAGTGCTCGAATGATGGTGCGGAAATGCATAGTGCTTGGTGCAAACAACCTTTGGATGCCTTCCCCAACTCCACATTTAGCTTAGGATAGCTCATTGGAAAGATCTTCGAGTATTTTTGTATTTTTACCCATCAAGAAATTTATTTGGACAATACAGATATGATAAAAGTGGATTTTCCCAAGGTGACTTCGGAAGTGCAAGCAATTCTCCCTGTGACACCCGTATTTTTGCAATTGCTCCAAAACCATGATACCTTTGTAAAATATGAAGGAGGTTTTTCTTCTTGGACCTATGAGGGACAAAAACCTCTCTCAAATTTTTTTAAATTCATCTCTCGTCGGGTTAGAAATATAGTTTGAAGAAAAAAATGGCCCTATAAGTGGAAAATGATTTGTCCTTTGTAATGAATTCTTGGAAAATGATAGAGGCATGATGTTTATGACTTGGTATGGACTTATGCTTGCTGATATGACCTATCATATAGCTCCTATGCTCCTATGCCTTCATTTTTTCCATAGAAAACCCTAACTTAGTTGGAAGGGGAAATTATGGTTTGGTGTATGCAAAATAGGGGATTTAGGACTACCTTGTAGAGGGAGGGGAATGAAAGGACTAAGGGTTGTCTAAATTCTTGGGGAAATTTTGGGGGGATAGGGAAAAATTTTAAAGAGTAGGGGAAAGTGGAATTTCAAGGATTCGGTGAGGGGAAGGGGTTCAAAAGGGAAAAAACACGAGCCTAGGCTCAAAAAGTGTCAAATTGTATCAACGAGCAAGGTTTTGTAGAAAAAATGATGATTTTGAGGGACAGGGAGTGATGGGAAGTGTTTATGAAGGTATATTAAGGATAGAAGAAGGTGTAAGAAAATCAGGATATAATTCTTGTTAATTATTTAACGATGGAAGTGACGAAACCAAGAAAAAATGCCCTAAAAACCCCTAGTCATCTACAGGGAACAAAGGTAGGTAGAAGCACATAAGAAGTCTTTTAGGAGTAGCAAGTGTGACCATGGAAAGAAAACATGGTAGAATAGTGAAAATTTTCTCTAAGGATAATGAAGGTAGTGAGATTTCTAAAACTCACAATGTTCATGGAATTTTGTTTTTAGAAATCTATGACCAATATATAGTCATCTACGGATAGTAAATATTATGGATGACTAATAGTGGCTCCACTTGGGGAGGATAGCACCTTTTCGAGAGGTGTCCCGGGAACCTCGCAGCTTAGATCTCTGCGAGTTTTTAAGACCCAGTACCTTACTTGTACATGGCATATCCTTCTTCCTTCATTTTTTTTGATGTTTTTTTTGAAGCTATTATCTCATAAAATCTGAACAAACATGATTGCTTCAATGTCGATTTCTACCGCCCATCTTACTTGGCCTAACATTTTTTCTTCTTTCAGTGCACTTGGACTAGTAAACCCTTGACCTTCTTTTTTCTTTTTGAAAGAAAAAAACAAACTATCTACTTGTACACTTATCACTTCCAAGAGTTCAAATTAGGGAACTCTTTTTTTCTCTACTTAGTCTACTCATTTGTCAAGATTAAGCTGCTCGAAAAACTTTATTCTCTAACCCTATCGACATGAAATTGAAAACATGATCAAACCAGGATTAAGCAATCTGATTTCCCATGGGTTGCGGAATTTGAACAAGCTGCACACAGACATTATTTTGCATAATAAAAAAACTAGAAAGCATGGGGGCTATGATTTAGAAATTGTTAGGCATCCATCTCTTTCTCTTTGGTTTAGTTTTGACCATTTAGAATAAGCATCTTTCTTCCTAATCCATCCTATCGACAGTCAAGCTTAAATGGTTTGACGAGTCTTCTTTTACTAACATATCAGCAAAAATTCAAAACATGTTCAGCCATGATTAGGCTAGATGATCGAACAAGACTCTTATTTCCAAAAAAGTAGTGGCATTTAGACTTTCTCACTTTCGAAAAACTCTTTTTTTGGGTATGGGGTTATATCTTTTCTTTTCATCTCGCCCTCTTTTTTCATCTTTTCTTTCTTTTTTTTGTGTTTTCAATATTAATATTCTAAAACTAAAATATAGAAAGATGCTCATAGTGTTGAGCTTATCTCGCATTTCTATCTATACTAATATAACTTGAACGCATACATTCACTGCGGTGAACTCTCTTTTCCAATACAACCAATCAAGTAGATGATTCCATGACTGATCTTTGTTCAAATACTTGAGTACGTTGGACAAACGGAAGGGCCACTCCCATCTTACTTGCTTTTTGAACAATGATGCCTAAATTTTTTTTAAAGCTTGCATCAAACTACTCTTAACATATTTTACTCCCTCTTCAAATGCCTCTATCAAATCAGCAAAGGGATCTTGAAACAATACTCGAATGTGAGGATTTGGAAAATAAGCTTGATTCAAAGATCGTGTCTTCCTCCAATTGGCTAATCTTGGAACTCTTTTGGGAAAGAGACTCGCTCCTCATCCTCATGATCATCCGCACTATCAATCTCATCATATATTGCAATGTTGTCCTCTAGCACACCCTATATGTTCCGATTGAGTTGCTCGAATTTCCTGTGAAGGTCATCATGTTGATGAGCAAGAGAATTCTTTGGCAACAAATCTTCCCGAGAAGGTAGTGCAACAACTATCATGTGATTATCAATTTCTATGCCTTCATCTACAATTTTTTAATTCAATGGAACTTGGTGGCTGCAAACTGGAGTTAAGGAGCATTCCATGTCCCAAATGATTTCCTCAACCATTTCACGAAAAGGCTTCTCATTGAAAACTTGCTCAAGAAGTTCATCATCCTCCTCAACTTGAACATCAAAGCTGAAAGACTAATTATTTCCAATTACATGAAACTTATTTCTGATGGACTAAAACGAAGTATAGAAAAGAGTGAGAGATGCCTCACTTACTTCCAAACTTTCAAGGCTTTCCTCATCAATGTCATAGATGATATGTATTGGCTAACTATTGTTTCCAAGTTGATGAAGCAAATATTCTTCCCACAAACCAACTTCTCGATGGCTCTGCAAGGTTAGCTTCCTATTCATATAACATCATCATTAGATTGATCAAACTTTGGAAAATCATCAATATAAAAAATGTCACCAATCAAACATATTGGATTATCAGTTTGTTCTTCGTTGAATTGATATACAAGTTCACTTTCCGACTTATGGTAGACGAGATTAGCAGGAGAATGAACATAAATTTTTTTGTTCACGTGAAGGTTTAGAGGTTGGCCGCATGTTTAGCATCTCATTTATTTCCTCTTCAATCAATAGAGGAGGCGTTTCTCTTTCTTTGGATAGAAGTACAACGGTTCTCTTTCTCATGTGAAGGTTGATTTTGTGGCTGAATGTTTTGTTGAGCCTCATCTAGAAGAGATGGTGAGTCATCACTTGTGTCTTCGTGAGAGATCCTATGGGTTTTCTTCTATTTCTTGATTGGTTTCTTCCTCAACTAACTCCTCCAGATTGTCATGATAGCTATCTTGAGAATGAAAATCATGGATTGCTACTAAGAGATATTTAGGATGCGAATTTCCTAAATCTTCATCACTATCTATAATGTATTGTATGATATCCTAAGATTGATCACAACAATTTTCGTGTAATGATAAAGATAGGGAATTTTGTTTATAATGCTCATAAAATGCCTTGTCGACATCCTTCAAGGAATACAAGCTACCAGAGTTTTTAGACTCTCATACCGTTCCCTTGACTTCCATTATAATTTTAGCATGAACATATTCATAAGGCATTCCTCATTTCATTCAACTTTTAACCCCCATACATGGATATGAAACTTGATGAGGTGTAACAAAGGTTCATCAAACTTTTCATCTTGAAAAATAGGCATGTTTTTGTCCCAATTTATCCGAGGCAATTTGTGTGGGAATCTAGGGATGTGATCTATACTCATTGGGGCATATCTTCGTTGTACTCTTGGATCCATATTTTTTTAATAAAAAGGGTTGTCGCATCATTTCAACTAGTCTAGAGTCTTCTACCGATGGAGTCATTAGGTATATTGAGAGTTGTGGAGTCGCCAGTGGATGATTTCAACTTTGTTGTCCACCATCGACATGATTGAGATTGCTTAACGCATTCCCATGGGAGTCTATGAGAACTACCGGGGGTAAACAAAGATACTCGAAGACGAGTGGAGTCACCACGTGGAGGATGCTTACCGTTTTAAGGGTGTGTTTTTTTCTCCACCATCAACAACTAAATACCAATCTAAGGATGTTTGTGGGTTTTCCGAGGTCCTAAGGAATACTCGATTGTCACTAACTCGTGAAAAGTCCCACCGTGATTTCCATAATGTTATGGTCCCGTGATTTGGAAAACTAGAAAGACCAAATGCATAGGTTAAAATTAGAGAAGTCTTTGGAGTCCTTGGACATAGCCATCCCGGGACTCGTAGAGGGCTCTCTATATTTTTTGCAAAGGATGTGAACTTGTTTTATTTTAGGGGTTGATTTTAGGCTAGTTGTTAATTTTAGGGTTTGTTTGTTTGTTTTGGTTGGGTAGATGATCATGTAGAATAGATAGAGTGAGGAAATATTCAAGTCGTTGGTCTATGGAGTCACTAAAAGTCATGTAAAGTTAAACAATGAATCAGAGATGCATCACAAAGGAAAATCTAGCATGGTCAAATGGATTTTCAAGGTTTGTGTGAAATGAAATGAACATCAAGTTTGTGAAAAAAGTAGGGCAAAGGGCGAGTTAAGAATCCTTTGTAAAATACTTTACAAAGAAGGACCTTGAACACTATTTGGAATAAATAAGTAATAAATTGACGAGGCACACCAATAAATTTTTGATTCAACTCAAGAAAATAAGCATTTAAGATAAACAATCCAATGAAATATAGAAGGCCAACAACTCATTTAACTTCTAGTGATTTCACCTTCAAGGTTAGAAAACATTTAAGATAAACGTATAGCTTTAATCAAATAAGACTAACTCCTAAAAATCATTGATCATATCCATAAAGATCTCTCGAAACAACTGTTCAAGCATTGAAAAAAGGGTATGATCGAAACATAGCCTCTTTGGCAAAAACCTAATTAGTGGTACTTCAAAGAAAGATCTCAAGAACAATGTTTTAGTGACATCAAACAAGAATGGCTAACAATAAAACATCTTTGATAAATATTTATTGAACCATTCATGAGATAAAAAAGCTTGGGTTGGTCTAGAGAGAAAATATTAATTCTCTAAACGAGCTAGCAAGAGGAGAACATAGAGGCAATGAAGAACAAATAGAGCTAAGGTTGCCTTTGAAAAAAAATTATTAGTCTAAAACCTTTGTCCTACTGCAACATAGAAGGATGAAACAACATGATACATAAGAAAACATGAACCGAATAGAATCACATCACCATTAACCAGGCTCGGGATCCTACAAGCAAGCCTTCTCCATCATTAATCAAGACAAGCCATTCACAAACTCCAGAACACCAATTTCTTCTTCAATCTCCAAAAAACCATATATTGATCTCAAGAGTCATCAAATGCCAATCTTTTATAAGAAGGCCCTCATGCTCTATTTATCTATCAAAGGAGGGAAAAAACCCTCACTAGAGTTTGAAAATGTCAAAATCATCCATAAATGTTATTTATACTCAAGAGACCATGCAAGGCCCAAGGCACAAAAATATCTCATGAAATAAATGAAAACTTAACTCCTAGCACCTAAATTTGGGAGTGATTTGCCTCAAAAAAAACTAAAATATCATTTTTCATTAATGAGTGTCTTTAGTTGACTTTTTTGGCGAAAAACGCATAGTGAGGTCTCGAATGCGTAGCTGCTCGCACGGAAAAACCTGGGTCCACTTGCATCCATGTTTTGATGACCTTCCCGATGTCAGAATTGGCTCCATGATGGTCCGTTGGATAGCCTACTGAGTCTAATTTCAAGAAATTCCCTCATTTTTCTGATTAGGCTCCATTAACCTATCCAAAAGGTAAATTTCCAAAAACTTCTCTAGGCGCAGCACCAGGCCTGAAAATGAGCAAAAAAGTGAAAAATGAGGTGTCTTTTGGCCTTTTGAGGGGTCAGAAATGCTCCAAATGATCTGAAATTTGGTGAGAATATTTTACTTGATGTGAGGATTAGAAAAATGTAAAGGTTTCCTCCTGAGGATTCCTGAGATGAAAGCATAGCACCAAGGGTGCTACGCTTAGAGGCCTCAAAATTTGCAAAAAACCAAAATTTGTCAATATTTTCCCAAAATTGGTGGATTTCTTCCTTATGGGGTTTGATAGGCCTATAGAGAAGCTTCAACCAATATTCCAAACTTTTCTTGGTGTTTCGCCCCATGGTTCATAAAAAATGTTAAGGTTTTATTCCTCCTTTGCTTCTTTGAAGGCTTTTCCTTTTTTGGCATTTTCTTCATCGATATCTTCTTCAATGTCTTCATGATCACCATAAACCTCACTATTATTTGTTTCAATGATGTCATATTCTTCATTACCTACATTGATTCTTTGCCACACTTCCATATTCATTTTTTTGTAAAATTACTCGATTGCTCTTATGACCCTTGGATCTAATGCCATGTTTTTTATTGTTTTTATTTATTCATTGACATTTGGACTAGTAGCCTTAGATTTTGCTTTTATTTTGCTCATCTTTATCGACGTCAGCCTCACTTTTGTGACCTCTACTATGCTCTTTACTCGATATGCGATTTGCTACCTTTAGATCCCACTATGAGCCTCATTGTTTTTAGACCCAAATGGTCTCATTTTCACCGATTTATTTTTTCCTTGTTTGACTCATTATTGATCTTTCCCTCATTCTCATTAGCCTTATTTTCATTGGCCCCACAATTTTCTTCCTCCTTGATTGATTCTTCATGGCAATCACATTCATTGTTAGATGTACTTGAGACATGAGATAATAGAGAAGTATTTGGAAAGAGTGATGAAGGAGGATCAATATGATGTGAGGGCATGTGAATGAGACGCAAAAATTAGCAACAAAACTTTGCTTCTTGTTATAATCCATTTATAGATGCTTGATAAATGTTTGATGGTATTTTGGAGGTGGTTTTGATGCCATTTGAGTGTTGGCAGGTGCAAGAGGAGCTTCAAATGAAGCGTAGTGCTCGAAGGCACTGTCAGGTCAACCCAGCCCCTAAGAGCAAGGCTCGAATGCATTGTTGGGTGCTCCCATCCTTAAGCACGGCGCTTGAACATTTTATGGGCTCGTTGGGCTCCTCTAAGCACATCGCTTGAATGTTTTATGGGCCCCGTCGGGCTTCCCTATGCATAGAACCTTTTGGAGAGTGAATTGGGAGTCCTTCCCGATGTCCAAATTGGGCCCATTATAGATCGTTTGAAATATTATCCTGTCTAATGTCAAAATATACCTTTTCTTCTCTTATTGGAGGTGATTTGACCTCGTCAAAAGTTGATTCTCCCAAGACTAGTCAAAACATGATAAATTATGGTGTAGAAATGCAAAGTGTTGTAGTAGAAAACTTTCAAATGCCTTCCTCAACTCCACATTTAGCTCATGATATCTCATTGGAAATATCTTCCAAGTATAGTTTTTTTGACTGATCAAGCAAGTCATTTTGACACTCTAGCTATGAGACAATCAGAGTTCTCCTAAGGTCACTCCAAGAATTCTCCCTCGTTACTCGTATTTTTGACATTTATCCAAAAACTATGATACTCGTGTAGAATATTAAGGAGGGTTTTCTTGTTGGACGTATGATCGGAAAAAACCTCTCGCCTTTGTCAAATTCATCTCTTTTTTGGTCGAAACATAGATCGAAGAAAAACTGGCCCTAAGTGTGGCAAATGATTTGTCCTTTGGAATGAATTCTTGGAAAATGATAGAGGCATGATGTTTATGAGTTGGTATGGAATTATTCTTTCCGATAAGTCCTATCATATATATCCTCTACTCCTATTCCTCCTTTCCATATCAAAACCTAGCTTAGTTGGAAGGGGAAATTAGGGTTTGGTGTAGGCAAAATAGGAGATTTATGACCGCCTTTATGCAGGGAGGGGAATGTAAGTGTTAAGGGTTTTCTAAATTATTCAGGAAATTTTGGGGGGATAGGGATAGATTTTGGAGAGTAGGGGGAAAGTGGAATTTCAAGGATTGAGTGGGGGGAAGGGTTGCAAAAGGGAAAAAGACATGCCTTGTCTCGAAAAGTGTCAAATTGTAGCAATAGTCTAGGTTTTGTAGAAAAATGATGATTTTGAGGGATAGGAGTCATGGGAAGTGTTTATGAAGGTATATTAAGGATAGGAGATGGTGTAAGAACATCAGGATACAACCCTTGTTGATGATTTAACCATGGAAGTCATGAAACCAAGAAAAATTCCCTCAAAAAACCCTAGTCATATACAAGAACAAAGGTAGGTAAAAGGACATAAGAAGTCTTTCGGGAGTAGTAGGGTGATCATGGAATGGAAAAATGGTAGAAGAGTGAAACATTTTATCTAAGGATAATGAAGGCAGTGATATTTCTAAAACTTGCAATGTTCATGGAATTTTGTTTGTAGAAATCTAGGACCAATATATAGTCATCTCTAGATAGTAAAAATTATGGATGACTAACACCCTCTAATAGAAATATGAAGTTGAGTTGGTGTAATAGATCTTTCCATCTCATGCAAAGTTTTTCAATGATCATGATTTTCTAGCTCAATCAAAGATGTTTCATATTGTTTTAAATCAAATCTCTTCACCGATCTCTTAGTGAATCTTTCATAAGCGTAAATATTTGCATTTCTTAATGAGAAGGATTCGAATAAGCACCAAGCATAATATTTACCTTTAAGATGCAAAGCTGTTGCTATCCTAAGGGCTTCCTTTGTGAAACTTGATGTAGACGCAAATATGAGTCTAGCTGATCTATCCAATCGTTGGTTGTGCAAGTGGAAGATCCATCAAAATTCTGCGTAAAGAATCTACCTCTTTTGCTTCTATTCTCGCTTTCGTTGGGTCTTCTTTCTCGCTTGAGTTGGCGTAACCCTTGGAAGTTCATGCTCCTTGAATCTCCAAGTTTGAGATTCATACTCCTGAATATAATCACTCAAAGTCTCCTCCTTTGGTGCATCTTCTTTCTCCATCTCTCTTTGCACAAATCTGGGCATAATATAACATTGTGGATCTGATTTTGTGGCTAAGTGATTACCCACATAATATGAAGAATCGGTGTTTTATTCATATGAAAATATTCTTGAGGGATATTCATGTCTTTCCGTCCTCATTCCCTTGATTTCTCTTTTAAAATCATGGACATTTTGGAGAATAAGTCTTGAGATCTCCTTCCCTTTCATTCCTCCGTATAAAGGGGTTTTACCCTTGTCTTCTTCCTCATCAGCTGTAATAAAATATTCTATGTCTTCTCTTTT
Organism: Pinus albicaulis; assembly: GCA_034641835.2. Classification (NCBI taxonomy): domain Eukaryota; kingdom Viridiplantae; phylum Streptophyta; class Pinopsida; order Pinales; family Pinaceae; genus Pinus; species Pinus albicaulis. The sequence goes on along the minus strand of CM076578.1, from coordinate 1,186,276,587 downwards.
GATACCACCTCTCTCTCGTCAGCAGAGGCTCTCCTTTTCCGGAAGACATATTGGCTTCTTAGAAAGCACAAGCTATGCCAAGATGATGCTTCCGATACCACCGTAATAATCCCAAATGGGGAATGCGAGAATACATAAAAATAATGCGATCATCTTTTATAAAGATGGAGGCAAGTATGGATACCTTTCATTTATTAATACAACAGTAAAAATGTATGTAAAATGTGGCCCATATGATGCATAACAAGAAAATACAAGTCTCCAATGAAAGAAATCCTCAAAATGAGGTGTCGCAACCATGTACAAAGACCGAAAATGCCTTACAGCCGTTATTTTATTGGCTCGCAACAACTATAGATTACACATCAGATCTAGAGCAAGTATGTGAACAAAAAATTTAGATCTATACCAGCATCTATACACTATACAAGTTCCTTTATTGAAACCCCTTGCAGCTTTCGTAAAAACACTAAGCATAAGATGTAGATCCGAGATCTAAGACTCGGCAGATAGTATGGAAATATTCAGTATCTAGAAAGTGGATCTGATCCGATATAACAATAAAATTATCTCCTCCAATATATCTCCGAAGTGAAGGGAAGATCCCAAACACTAAGAAAATCACTCTCATTGTAACACAAATTTTTATCTATACCGCATTTTAGGGACCAAAATACAGCTGGCTTCGTGCCCAAGATATGAAAATGATGCTCGAGCCTCTTCAATAGTGTCCTCCCAATGAAGTAGAACCCACCTCCAATGAAAAGAAGTATCGAAATGGACTAGATCCGAAAGATCTAATCTCCACTTGCCACGACTGAAAGAACAATCAAACCCTCAACAAGATCTCGCACCGTAGTTAAAACAAGTAGCTTGGCCTTAATCCAGTATAGCGTGACAATGCAAAACAAACTCTCCCAAGATCTACTCAATGGGAAGAGGTGGGATTCCCAACCAAGAACACCAAAAGCTAAACAACATTCATTCTTAGCTAAACAAAAAGAGAAAGATATATGTCTAAACAGTACAATGTATTCAAAAAATATCATATCATCAACAACCTTCTAATGCTTCCATCCCCTTCCTTTTATAAGATAAGAGTTTGAAAACCCTAAACCACCTCAAATTAAATCACTTCTTTCACACAAGGAATCTCCATCTAAAACTCGCGTTGTGCCTCGCTTGATGGCCACTCCTCCATGACACCGTTATAGATTTGGTCAAGTTTGACTCCATCAAAATGATATATCCCCTTTCACAACAATGGTGCTTCAATTAAGTCGATAAATATGATCCACTTTCACATGAGAAGTGGTTTTATTCACAATAAAGAGTTTTATGTGTCTACCCACCCACTTATTTACCTATCTATGTGACAAAGAAAAAATTTAATATTCCCATTAGTTATAGGCTAATTTAGGAATATTACATAATTAGAGGATATACATTGGGATGATAAAAAAAATTGGATGCCAAATTTATCTCTTCTATAGAGATTTTCTGACATGTATTAGATGCAAAATAGTAATAGGTGGTGACTTATAGGGAAATGAGTCAACAAGAAATTGAAATCATTAGTGGAGAAAGGAAAGAAGTTATTTGACAGTGATAAAAAATAACTTATTTTCTTCAATTGATAGGAGGCATTATGAATCGATTACATATTTAGAATAACAAAACATATAACATTTGGTCATTACAAATTGCATTTGAAAGTTGGGAGTATTTTCCGAGCTTCCATTTCCTTACATGAAATGTTATCTCCGAAGCTAAAGTTGCATAAAATCGATTTCGCTGTCAATATTCTTTTAATGGAACCTATAATTATCGTATGAAAAATTACAAAATTATGAACATAAGGTCATCAAGAGATAGTATTAGAGCAATGTAGTATGATGTTCCTTGTTATCAATAACTAGTACAAGTTAGAGATGAAACAATTGAACATAAAGCTATTGCAATAAACTACCAATTAATGGTTGGTAGCGATAGTGTGGAAATATAAAATCTCTAACAATACTCCTAGATTTTAAACATATTCACCTTTATAATTTTCTATTCGTAATTATTATTTAGAGTCTCTTAGATGATTATAAACATATATCAATGATATTAAAACATTATCATAGTGCGAAGTAAATGGACACTAGTAGTTTTGTATTTTCAATATTTATTTCCATTACTTTGTGTAAATGTTAGCTTTGGTATGTTCAATTTCTTATTATTGAGTATGTTTTGTGTAATAACTTTGATGTGATTGATAGTAGCAACTCCAGGAGAAAAATTATGCAGAGAAATGACCATAAAATCTTGGCTCAATGTTTTGTATGCCCGTATGAATTGAATATTGTTGAATTTAATAGAAATAGGATGCTATTACAGGGTTAGGATTTTTTTGTTTTTTTTCTTGTACGAGAGTAGTACCGTATTTTTCATTCATCTTAAACATGGAATATTACATAATATAATCCATTCCGAGGCCTCAACCTACCCTAGTGGGAAACCAGATATTTTTCCCATCATATGGCATTGTAATCCATCCGTAAAATGAAAACCTTCAGCCTATCATACTCAAGTTTTAATGCTGAAAATGTATATAAATTTGACATATTTCCAAAAACTAGACATAAACATACTACTTCTAGCATATTTCCACCGTTGGAAATACTAAGAGGGGGTGAATCAAAATATTTTTTTTCAATTGTTAATTTTACTAATTAGATCACTTATATTTAGAACACAAAATGAACAATAAGAATAAATGCTTTTATTAATTTCTTCTTTACAATAAATCAAGTACAATATATGTAGGGCTCCAACCCTAGATGAAGACACCAATCTTCAATCTCCCAGTGCTCCAACCTCGTATTTTCCAAGCACCAACTTGGACTCGCCAAGGCTCCAACCCCTATCAATTATCGAGGGAACCAACCTCAAGGGCTCCAACCTTGTCAATTCTGAGGCACCAACCTCAAGGGCTCCAACCCTATCTTCCAAGGCATCGACTTTGTCTCTATGAGGCTCCAAACCTCTTGGGCTCCAACCGGCAACTTCACTTCCTCAAAATATGTTTGGTTATTCTTCATGGCTCCCAATGTCCTCTTCAACAAGCCCCCGTCACACTTAGTCTCCATGTTGCATCATCAATGACCACCTTTTCTTCTTAGAAGGTGTCACCACCGCTCTTCATCGTACCCAACCAAATTCTCCAAGTCACCTCATGATGACATCAACAATGCATCATGATCTCCAATAATATCTCCAAGTTCACCTCATGATGACATCAACAATGCATCATGATCTACAAATAATATCTCCAACTTCATCTCATGATGACATGAAACAATGCATCATGATCTCCAAATAATATCTCCAAGTCCAACTTCTATAAGTCTTCCAAATATCTTCAATTATCCTTCAAGGTGTCTTTAATAGACAGCCCCAAATTTCTGCACCTTCTCTAGGCCTCTACAAAGGGCTTCTTCAATGGATCTTCAACAATGCATAATAATGTCTTCAAGAATGTCTCTAGGTTGCTTTCCCTAGATCAAGTCTTCAATACCTCTTCAAGGGTTCAAGGGCTACTTTACAATGATCCTTTTCAAGAAAAAATATTGTTAAGGTTCCAATGAAACAATGCTCAATGAACTGCTTCTCAAAAGATACCCAAAACTCCCAATCAAGTGTCACAGATCCAAAACACTAGAAGTCTCGCTCACAAGCTAGCTTCAACAAGGGTCTACAACAAGTCTTTTAAGCACTCAAACAAAGGTCTTCCAACTTCTTCTCCAAAAATTTTTGAATGCAATTCCAAAGAAACGCTCTCTCAAGAACTACTTCAATAAGGCTTCAAACAATGGTCACCGAGATTAATGATATCTCCAAATTGTTCCAAATCTATGTCAAAGGGACTTCTTTTAAAAGTATTCAAATTTGGTGTCTTTTCTGTTGTAGATTTGGTTGAATAGTTAGGGTAAGATGACTGTCCACATCAACATACTTAAACTCATCCAAACTGCCTCCTAATCTACCGCAACTAGCTTCCATGTTAGTCGCTCGCTCCTATGTGCTTAAGTTATGGATGGTTTTTAGTTCTCGAAAATAGACCTTTGACTCCTAAACAAAATGTGACTAGGACTATAGCTCTCCTCATACTATATCCTCAGTGGACAATCAACAACCAAAGATGATCCAAAACAGAGGTCCAAAATGTGATATATTATAGTCCCTCCAACAAAATATCCGACCACACTTTTCATGTCACAAATTTGGAGCAACAGCTTTTACCATAGTCATAGTAGTTTTCCTCAAGTCCGACTTTGAAGAAAAGAATAAATATATTTTCCCAAAATATATCCTTAACTCATCCTCAAGATGTTTTAATCCTAAAATATAAGTCTTTGTTTAGCCCAAACAAGTTGATTTAAAAAACCTCCTTGGCCTCATTTATCCTTCTATACGTATTCTCTAAAATATCGACCAACCATGGCCGAATGAAGTAT
>CM076578.1:1186222083-1186272045 GCA_034641835.2 Pinus albicaulis | reverse complement strand
ACGGTTAAACACCTACCGGGGAACGTTGCCAAGTATTTCGAAATTATTTTGAACCAACACCTTGAGCCGACTATTATAAGTGAATATCGAGCACAATAATTCAAATTGGACTTGGAAATGGGAATGGTGAACAAAATAAAGGCTTTCTTGTAACAACTTAGTAAACTCGTTACAACAACAACAACAAAAAATAGTAAGATATGTTAAAAAATAATATAACAACTAACCATCCAAACTATTACAACAATAAATTGAGTAGGATATAACAAAAAATATAAATATGTAATACTAATTATATAGGAAATAAAGGTTGTAGCTAAGTAACCTAGACATACAACAAGATATAGGAAGTTTTTTAAGAAAGAGACTCTGAGGAAATATGCATAACATGATCTATGCCATCAACCTTACAGATAGCATGACACCATACCATACCAAAGTTAAATTCATGTTTAATGAACCATAATTTTTATTATGATATTGCTCTAAAATTATAAATTGTTCATGATTATCCACTCAAACACAATCATTTAATTCATTTATTGAGCAAAGGAACACCCATCACTTATTGTACATAAACATGCTATTCATAACACTATTCATGATGTTAATATCTAGTAATCGCCATTAGATTAATTGTAGTCGCGATTTTCAATGTTACAACATTAAGAAGCCATTATAAGGTTTAAGGATATTACAATACTAGCTATGATGGTCCTCCTAAAACAAATGCAATTTCTATATTCTCTACCGTGAGCCGTTAGTGAATAATATATTCCGAATCTCAATTTCTTACATAATACCCTCCGGTGTTTTGCTCATATTACACATGCAGTGAAGCATTCCTAACATTCTATACATGGTATGTTACAAATATGATAATTAATGGATTACATGTGAATATCACCTTATGCTTCCGGGACCACATAACAATAGGTTTATGGAATAAATTTGCATTGGCTTGAAAACATCTCACCAAAGTTTGATTAAGTTCAAATTTTATGGGGAGAATCATTCTTATAAACCAATTTAAACCAAGTTAACTCGAAAACAAGTTAAATGATGAACATATACTAAAAATGGTTTTTTTTCTACAATCTCTATCAAATACTAGTCTGTTTCACATTCCCATTAAGAGGTGAGTCAAACCTAAAATAAATAGCCAATATATCTCCGTTGTAGGTTAGCTTTAAGGAAGTGTGAATTAGTATCATGAAAAATATCTAATAAATTTGAATCTTTGGTTATACCACTCATCATAAAATTTCAAGTAGTTTCTCACTTATTTTGTCTCAAATGACGACATTCTACAATATTTCATTATTTCTAAAGCCAAATCCCTTGTCGAAAACTATAATATTTGAAAGAAAAGAATAAATCATTATAAAGTAACAAATTGTGATAGTTATTCAATGGAAATTTAGAACACATTGTCAACACCCTATGATGGATATTGAAGGCCTCATCATATCTTGAGTGGAAAATTTAATAAACTATAGGAGTTTTCATAAAGGAATCAAGAGAACAAGCACACCTCTCATACTCGAAACCAAATTGCAGACCCTATGCATAGTAGAGAACTTTTGAGGATCGTTTCTTCATTCGATAAAAATCATATTGACCACTCATTCAAGGATATGATAGTGTTGTAAAGGCTCGACTTAATAGATTTAGCTCCGCATAAAATAGATTCGATCACATTTTCTTATATAAGGTTCTTAATGGGATATTTTATATTTTTAAGTTATCCACTTGCAATATTACCATGGATGAAAGGACTAATAAAATAAAATTTTGAAAGAAAAGACTACATTATTAGATAAAAATGTATTATAAATATGCAAGTATACCTTTTCCATCAAGTGTAATAGAATTCAGTTATTCCTTTATTCTCCATTAAAATATTTCATTTCACTCATTAGTTTTTTCAAAAATGGAAAGCATTGGACATAAAACAACTTGAATTTTGAAATGGTTAGATCGGGAAATATAAAAAGTGGGCCTCAAAATCATTCAAGAAAACGAAAGGAATGGTTTACTTTGATTTTGTTCTTTTTCATTTTGAATACAAGCTTGAGATGGGCATGACAAACCAAATATGATGTTTCATCTTAGATTTGCTGGAGAATTTTACGGTCCATATTTATTTTAGTTTACATTATCCGAGGACCACTGCTATTGGTTTTAGCTTATTTATACTCATCCAAAGCAATAATTTAAGATCGTTGACATTAGAAGGAATACTACCAGAGATGATATCCAACAAGACTTAATTATTAGGCATAAACACCTATTTTTCATCAACAATTTCATGGAGAAAATACTTAGGTGCCAAATACCTAAACAAGATGTTTTGAGACTGTAGGAGCTTAGATATATTAGTTATATTACATATCTAGTATAAATATAAATACAAATAAAATACAATGAAGAAGATGATGAAAATATTTACCCAAAAGTTCAATGTGTGTTACAAAGTGATGACTCCATTTTCTTGAAGCCAATTTTCCAATCCAAAGTCTAAATATTGTGATAGGAAAACCAATATATTTTTGACACTATGACCTAGATATCACTATTTAAAATGATTAAACAAAAATTGCAACACCAATGTGTTGTGTGTTTAGGACTATTTTTGTTTAGTCGATTAAAGATGAATATATTACTCTATGTAATACAAAATATAATATAAGAAATATAATTTTTGAATCCTATTAGAAAGGAAGTTTAAAAGTAAGTGAAAAGTCAGACTCCTACTAATGCTTTCAATTCCTTATTATAAATACATTATCAATATTTTAATGTGTTAAATTATGTAATTGTGGATTAAAGTTTGGGTCATGAAGCATATTTGAAGCCTTCATATCCCTATGGATGATCTATTGTTTGTATAATTTGTGGATACAATGAAACTTTCTCTTGTTAATGCCACTACCACCTTGTATATGTCTAACCATTCCAACAACTCTGTGATCTGTGTCTAATCAAATCTTAAAATTAGAATTCAACTTCTTCTCACACCAATTTTGATTTAAAATTCCTTCTTAGATAGAAATCGAAGGTTCGATCTAGGTGGATATTGGTGGCCACCCGCCTATTCCACTTGGGGCCCCACCATTGTCTCTTTCAGCTTTTTCATTTTTAGCACAACTTACTATTTTTAGCAAGCTTTTGTCCCGAACTTTCGAGCCATTTTGAGGCCCTTAAAATGATGTTTTATAGCATCGCATCTCTAGCGAATATCATTCCGTTCCGAAATGGATATTTGTGGAGAAAGTTGTAGTCTTGACAGATATTTCTAATGATGTATCATGAGCGTCAAACGGAGATAGTATTCCATAGCTACGTCTCGGGAAGTTGAAGCACTAATTTACCCAAATCTGTGGCCCATAGTTTTGGCGCCTTCATCTCCTGTGGTTAGGTTTTTGGATGTTTAGAAGCCCTCCATTGTTTCTCAATAAATAGCCCTCGAGCCTCATTGTAACTCGCCCAAAGGCCCGTAGCCGCCACATCTCTTCAAAGATAATCTACCAGCCGCCTAGCTAGTTTTATTTCCATTTTCATTCGTAAGAAAATTTGCATTGATATTAATGAAATGAAGTGTTATTTCTCGTTTACATTCGTATTTATGGTTGCTTATTCTCATGACTCTTGCATAAATTTGGATCAAGGCCCCACTCTTCAAATGGCATCTTGTGTTGCTTCATGCCTATAGCATTCAAGGAAAAACTTTGTTTTTCAATACAATGTCACATCTTTTCGAACCTCTTACTCTATATCGACTATCATCGATATTTTGAAAACCTTTAATTTTTATTTTCCAAATTATTCTTATCTCGTGGCCATATGAATATTGTTTCACTATTCCTTGAATTAGTTTGCAAGAAACAAGATATGATATATCGATAACCTCATTGAAGAAATTAGCTCCGATGGAAGTTTCGGAGCAAACTCAAGGTTATCAAGAGGAACAAATTTCAAATTTCCCTAAAGACTCGAAAATAGATCCAATAATAGATATTTTTTAAGAAATTATCTCCCAAAATGGAATAATATCCTCCTATGCAATCCGTTAGATTCAATTTTTTTTATCTTTGGAAATGCTATAGTTTAGAGTAATTTACAGTAATTTTTCTATATAAAAAAGGAGACAAATTTAAAAGGGTCATAACAAAACAATATTGGAGAAACATAATCACATATATTCACAAACAACTAGTATTTCATTATTTATAAATGAACAAAGACCCACATGGGTATCGCATGCACTCTCCATAGGCTAATAAATGGTGGACCAATGTACTTGTAGCCTTTACTCACCACCATCCTACAAGCCATTTTTCAAATATTCTTTGGGATGGTACTTAATAGTAATTTCAATTAATTGTCAATGAATAGATAAAGATGATTAGAAATTTACAACAAATTGTTGTAAACCTCCCAAGATACAACGAGAAAATGGATCACTAATGAGAACAAAATTACATCCGAGAATGAACCTTGAGAGCTCAAATAAAACCATCAAGTATGTATTTTTGAAATACAACACTTATATTTTTACAAGCGCTACTTTAAATTAATTGAAAATATGATAAATAAAATTAGCTAAAAAACTTCATCCAACACAAGAGAGAAACAAAAGCTCTATTTTAGATTTAATACTAAATAAAAATTATTTTCCATCCTATGGAAGCCCCAATTTTCTAATAAGTCATGAGTGAGGGATATTTGTTCCATTAATGTAGCTCCAAAAATTTGCATCCTGGGTCCCACCAATTTTACAAGTATCGACATAGACAAGTATGATCACAAATATCTATCTAGATGACTTGACCTTAATAGAGGTGATGACATCATCACTTGAAAACCTAAGTTAAGCACTCATCGCCCATATTATTAAATATTAATCCATAATTTATACCAATTTATTAAATCCTCGGGACTTTTCTAAGCCATCATGCCTTCAACCTAAACACAAAACATCATTACATTATTTTCTTTTGGTGTTCTATCTTCTTGCTATTTCATTTAACTACATTTTACATAAATTTTAAACTTGAAGAGACCAAAACCCAAGTCTTAGATGGGATGATTTTACAATAATTGTAGCTTACAGAGTAAAACAAAAACAAAATTACCATATGGTGAGAATTCAAAGATGAGATGGATATCATTATTAATGTCACAACCAATCTAAGAGACTACATTTGTAGGGTAAACATGACTAATTATACCTAATTTCACGAGAAATTACTTGAATACTATACGTGCATTTCCACCAGAAATATTTATTTCTATTATTTTCCCATCTCGTAACTCACCTATGTATACTTTTAGAACCGCGTATGCCCACAATGTTGTCTCATACGAAGAGAGAATCAAATCAAATAATAATTCAATTAAATAATCGGAGACAAGAAAATGCTTTCTAATACTATAGTGTTACTTGATGTAAAATTATTTATTGAAAATATTGTGATTCTAATTATGTATCTCACGTTATACGTAATGAAAATGCTTGGTGGCATTAGAAATCGATTTGTATGTAAAGAATTTCCATGATGGTTTCAATATAGAAGGTGAAGAGGCACTTCCATTCATTCTATCTAGCCTACAAAATTCCTTGTTATATCTCAACTCTCGTGCCGACCGGAAACAAAAAGATCAAGAAAATAATGGTGGAAATACCAAATTACCATTTTTATGTTCCCGCAATAATTCAAATGTGTTTCTTATGCTTTACAAGAGGCGTTTATAGCCCAATTATAATTTTTTCCTTTATTGGTGAAAAAACAAGAGAAAATTTCACGATAAAAATCCATTATGTTGACATTGATAATCATCTCACCGCATCAGAAAAACACATCTCAAAATTCATATGCAACATTAGAATTCATATGCAATATGAAGAAAGACATCTCGTAAATCATATGCAATTCTTCATTTGCTATATATATAATTTTATTTTAAAAAATAAAACAACAAAGATATGAGGAAATAAGTAATAATTGAAAAATATATAGAAATAGTGAATAAAAATTGAGGGGTTTGCATGCACCCACATACCACCCGAAGCCCAACCGCTTTCACTACATTGATTTACTTCTAGATTAATATAAAACATGACCTTGAGGCAAATAGGGTGACATGGCTTAATATTGGGAAAGTTATTGGAAACAATGATTGAGCTTTGGAATTAGAGTGCCAAGTTTCATTTTCTCGCTATGCCGCTAGTCGAATGACTTAAGCCACTTAAAGGCTTCTAATCTATAGCATGCTCAAATATCCCATGGTTGACTCTCGCACTACGAATGGAGAATAATTTTTTTGGAACATCTCACCGTAGAAATGTGAAGACAGTAAAGAAGCGACCCATTGATGAATCCATCACGTGGACTAGACATAACAAGAAATAGAAGGGGAAAACCATGGAAAATGAACATCCACGAATTAGAAGAACTTGTGATTTCAATTTTTATTCAATCAGAAAATTTTTCACTCCAAAGTTACGGATTCTGATTCCATCGAAGTATGAGAAAGGACTGTTGGAATTTCTGAAAATTCCGTATACAAATGGAGAGAGTAATACTTCCACTTTAACACAGAGAAATATAAAATTTCGAATTCCAGGAGATAAAGTAGTTTCCACACCGAAAACAAACTTCTATTCCTTTAAAAGAAAACTATTACAATGTCTTCCTCACACAAAAGAGGGATTTACAAAATGGATCGTTACACAAACATAAGCAAAGATTTCCATCAGTTTCTCATACAAACAAAACTCTGTCTCTCGTAAAACAACATTGTTGTGTTTTTACTATTCCGCACCGCTCGTGCATAATACAAACAAATAATACAAAAAAATTACAATACATAGGCTCTCGCCTTTTGGCTTTTATATGCCATATATAACAAAAACATTACAAAACTACATAAAACTTTAACAAATCTATTTGAAAGCAAACCTTCCGGCCCACACAATAACGCTTTCAACAAGCAAGTAATTAAATCATGTTTAAAACATTTATCTAAGTCTCAACTTTAATAGCACAAATGGGCCTAATACAAAGAGTTTCGATTGCGATTGGGGGAACAGACTCCGCGATGAGTTATCAACTCCATTTCATAATTATCATCGTGTCCGTGCTTTAAAACAAAACGAATAACCAACTAAAATATACGATTGCACTGAGACACGAATGTGATGGCCCCTTTTAATTCCACCGCATAAACTCCCCATCAAAGACCGTACATTAAAAAATGACCAACTGAAAGTTCGATTGCGATCAATAAATGTACGCGATGAACAAATATAAAACTCGGTTCATAAACGAATCGGCTCCGTACTCAAACATCAGGCGACGGCCTCGTAGAAAAAGGTTCCGATTGCCGATCAAAACCGCATGCGATTTAAAAATTAAACTATGCCAAATAAAATATCGGTCCGCTTTTCAAAGTGCAATTGTGGGGCACAAACAAAACTTCCCCAATTCAATACTTGTGATTGTATGAAACAATGTCGCGTGGTCCGTGGGACACCACGGTCTCTACCAAAGCGAGGGCAATTTGTATTATATTAGTTTTTATCATGATGTGTGTTCATCGCATGGGGCCGTAACATAAAAAAAAATTACCGCTCGTATATGTGAGTTCATTCTCAAGTTGCGAACTCACTCACATCAACAAGACACTTCCAATCGGGTGGGGACCACGGTTTAGAATTAAACGCCCGTGTACACTTAAAAAAATATCTCTATGTATATATAAAAAGAAATTACTCTCGTTTTGCCAAAAATAGAGATCAGTCTTTAAACAATTCAAAAAATTGTTTTTCAAAATAAAAGATTACTACGATTCCAACAAAATCAAACTAACTATTCAACAATTTTGGAAAGCGGCCGGGAGTACATAAACTCGAAGAGAAAATAGAAAGCGGTTCTCACATACAACCACCGCTGAAAGTAACATTTCAACACCTCTTACTTTCAACTCTTGGGTTATCATTCATACCCGTGCATTTTCTCAAAAATTCAAAACTCTTCTCGCCCTAATGGCTTGGTCGAATGTTCAAGAACCGCTCCTAAGTTCTACGTTGTTCCAAAATAATTTCTCCATTGTTTACCACACTCTAATGTAATGAAATTCTTGTGTCAATGTGTTTCGTCCTCTCATGAAACACACTCTTAGATAATGCAATAGCCGAGATATTGTCACAAAAAATCATTGTTCCTTTTGTCCGTTCTTGGCACAAACTCCTTAACATCCTCCTCATCCAAATTGCTTGACATGCCGCTACCGTAGCCGCCACATATTCTACCGCTGCTGCATACCCTACAATAGGCCGATTTTTAAGCCTATGAAATGGCTCTCGAACCCATGTGAAAAACATAACCGGAAGTGCTCTTCCGATCATCTACACTTCCAAAGACAATCGCTACAGTATCCAACTAAATCAACATTCTAAAGTAGTATATAAAATACCAAACCTTTGGTACCTTTTTAACATACCTCGTACCCTTTCGCCGCTCGTCAATGTGCATCCTTTGGCTTCTCCATGAATCTCGAAATTAAACTAACATCATGCATTATGTCGAGCCTAGTCAGCCAACAAGCATGAGGCTACCAACTATGCTCCTGTACAAGCCAGGATCAAATCCTTGTCGTTGTCCTCTATTGAGTTTTAATTGCATCACCGTGGGAGCGATCGGCATTTTTCTCCTACATATTAAATCTTTCCTTAACTTCATTAACATATTTTTCTTGTGATATAAAAATCCCATTTTCATCTTGTTCTACTTCTATTCCTAAGAAGTATCTCAAAAAAACCCATGTCGACTATTTTCCAAATTCTTTCTTTCATGACTTTTTTAAAATTTTCAATAAGGTAATCATCATTATCCTGTGAAAATAACATCATCAACATATAAGACTACAATCAACATTTTACCATCCTTTCTTTGATGTAGTAGGTGGGTTCTCCTCACACTTTTCAATCCATTTTCCAAGAGATGTGAGTCTATTCAATCGTACCACGTCTGGCGCTGTTTGCACCTCATAAAGAGATTTATTCAACTTGTACACTTTGTGCTCTTGGTCTTCTTTTCATAGCCGAGATGTTGTTCAATGTAAACCTCTTCCATTAACACTCCATTTAGGAATGTTGAATTCACATCCATTTGGTAAAATTTCCACTTATTTTGTAGATGTTATGGACATCGTTAAGTTTCCACGTTTCCATTCTAGCAATCGGTGCCAAAGTTTCCTCATAATCTATCCCATGCTTCGCTTATATCCCTCGACAACAAGCCTTCTCGTGTCTCTCTATTTTTCCTTCAAGGATACCTTTGGTCTTGTAGACCCATTTAACTCCAATGACATCTTTACCTTTTGGGAGTTCAACCAAATCCCAAGTCTTGTTTCTTTCATGGCATTAATCTCCTCATCCATATATTCTATCCATTTCTTATCCTTAATAGCTTCTTCAAAGTGGATAGGGTCTTCAACATGACAATATAAAGCAAACAAAGAATTGATACCTTCATTTACCGCCTCTTGTGCATAAATGTCATTCAAATTTCTCGAACTTTTAATTCTTTCATTTGGTGTACAAATGCCTGAGGAAGCACTTGAATTTCTCCTTGTGGTGTGCTTTGAGAAGCACTTTCATTTCTCCTCAAAGGTGTGCTTTGCTACTCTCGTGTTGGTGTCATGGTCTGGGGATGTATTTCAGCCAATTCATCATCATTTTCATCATGAGATAAATGTTTAACATTCACCGTTTTCTATGCTCTATCCCAAGCTTCTTGTTCAATGAACCTAACATCTCGCTCACAATAAACTTCTGGTGGATGGGTTGTACAACCTATAAGCCTTGGATTCCTCATCGTATCCAATGAAAACACATTTCTCCCCCTTGCCGTCCAATCCTTCTTAGTCGATCCGCATGTGTGCATAATACACATGCAAAATCCTTCATGTGTGTGACACCTAGCTTTGTGCCATCGATGCCTCTTCCAACACTTTGTTCATCATCGCTTTTGTAGGGCATCTATTTACAATTTACGTCGCACAATGTACAACCTTCAAAATTTCAATAATCATTAGGAAAATGTTTTCATTTTTAACATACTCCTCACCATGTCCATTATGATTATATTCTTTCCCTTTCGACTACTCCATTTGTCATGGAGCATTCACAACCGTTTATGAATACCATTTTCTCTACAAACGTAGAAAATCTTTAGAGATATACTAATTTCTCCTCTATCGATTCTTAGACTTTTGAGGTGCAAATTTCACTTTGGTTCTCAACAAGTGCTTCAAATTGCAGACCTTTCAAACACTTCACTTTTGTTTTTCAAAAAGTAAACCCAAGTTTTTCTTGTAAAATCATCTATGAATGTTAACATGTAGTGGTCGCTAGCAAGCGATGGAGTTTGCATCCGTCCACACAACCGAGGGACAATCTCTAAGGGTGCCTTGCCCTTATTATTTTCCCCATGAAAAACTTTCTCTCGTGTTGTTTCCCAAGATACAACCTTCACAAAGGTTTTCTAGCTTTCATCACGAAACCCATTACCATTCCTTTCGTTCTCAACAAGTTAAGACCTCCAAAGTTGAGATGTCCAAATCTCAAGTGCCACAACCAATTTTCATCTTTTGTTTCGCTTTGGAAAGCCTCTTTTTCCACTACCGCTATCTTTTCTTCATTTTTCGCATCTCCTCTCATTTCAAGAGGGAACATCCCGTTCCTTTCGTCATTCACTTCAACAACACATTTTTTGTCGGGTCGTTTGTCCATGATGTTACAAACATCATCCTCAAAAAATACATTATACCCTTTGGACAAGCGCCAATACTTAAGAGGTTACATCATATTCCTTGAACATAATACACATCCGCTATGGATTTTTTGTACTCCTTTATTTAAAACAATTACATTTTTCCCATAACAAAAACTTTGCTATCAATTCCTAGTGTGAGTTGTGACTTCACACTCTCATCTAGCATAGAAAACATTGCTAAGTTTCATGTCATATGGTTAATGCTAACCGGGAGTTCAGAAGCACCATAAATCCTCCCTTTTTCTTTAGCCATATTACAAGCTAAGAACAAATTATCTTGGCCGATATTTTCTCTAGTGAAATTTGCACTAGTTCTACTTCCCATATCATGTTGCTTCTTTCTCTACATTCATTTGCATAATGACCATATTTTTTTTACAATAGTGACATTGGACATTGACTCACATATACCTTTGTCTCGAGCATTCTCGTTGACCACTTTGTTGGTTGTTGCCTTGGCCGTGGCTATGATTTTGATCAAGGTAACTTCCATGGAATGTGAAGGGTTGTTCCTTCCAATTCTCCGTTTTGGCTTTTGCCTCTTCCTCTTGTTTCAATGCCTTGCCCTCTTCGTCTTCCGAAAGACATTTGGGTCTTAAAGGCATGCTCCGCAGATGAGTTTTCACTCTTACCCAATCTCCGCTCATGAGTCATCAATGATGCATGTAGCTCATCCACCGTGAACTTTGTGGGAGATCCTTAGTCTCCTCTATGGTGGTGACACCACATTGAATCTTGAGGGTAGACTCCTCGAAGAGTTTTTCAACAACTTTGTTCTCTAAGAATCTCTCTCCATGAGATCTTATTTCGTGACCATTCCAATCACATGAGTGAAGAATGAGTCATTATTATCTCGATTCTTTCATACAGAGTCTCAAAGTCTCTCATCAGCAACCGAAGTTTTGTTGTCTTCACTTTTTCCATGCCTTGATAGGTTATCTTTGAGAGTTTCCATGCTTCTTTGGATTTCGTCGTCGCTATCCTTGGAAACACACTCTCATCCACTCGCTTGATACAATAAGAAGAGCCTTGAGTCTTTCTTCCTATTTCTCTTTAGCAACTCTCTTTCCGTCGAGTTAAATCTTCAAACTCTTTTCTTCATTTGTCAAGTTCTTCAAAGCCATCCTTAACAAATTCCTACAAGTCTTGGGAGACAACAAAGCTCTCATAGTTATTTACTAGTAGTCATAATTTTTCCCATTAAACACTGGGAGATGGATATTTCCATACCTATACCAAAGGTCAAGCCCAGCTCATTTCGCACTCTTAACTATGATTCAAAAACACTTGAATGTGTATTTAAAATATCTCACTTCATCGCAATGCGTAACACAATGAATTGTATAGAGAAATACCTTTGGATTCTTTTTTTGGCCGAGTCTTCACACCGGAGAAGCCGCCGCAACAAATAATTCTTTCTTCGGCCTTCTTGATCTTCGTAGAGCCTAGACTAGCTCGATACCATGTTGGAATTTCTGAAAATTTGCATCGTAAAACAATGGAGAGAGTAATACTCTCCTTCTTTAACACAGAGAAATATAAATTTTCGACAGAGATAAAGTTTCTACACCGAAAAAACTTCTATTCCTTTAAAAGAAAACTATTACAATATCTTCTCTCACATAGAGGGATTTAAGAAATGGACTCCGCCACACAAAACACAAAGTGCCAAACACTTCACTCGTCTCTCATACAAACAACACTGCCTTTTGTAAAACAACACCGCCGTGTTTTTACTATTCCGCACCGTCGTGCATAATACAAACAATGAAAATTACAATACACAAAGTTCTCGGCATTTTGGCTTTTATATGCCTCGTATAACAAAAACATTACAAAAAATACATAAAAATTTAACAAATCTATTTGAAAACAAAACCTTTTCGGGCCCACACAATAGCGCTTTTGAGTCGCGCAATTAAATCATGTTTAAAACATTTATCGAGTCCGAACTTTAATAGCACAAATGGGCCTAATAAGCAAAAAGTTTCGATTGCGATTGGGAATGGACCGTGATGATTTATCAACTCCATCGCACAATTCTCATCGGGTCCGTGGCTTTAAAACAAAACAAATAACCAACTAAAATCTCTTATTGTGATTGAGACGCTAATGCGGCCCGTTTTAATTCCACCCATAAACTCCATCGGGTCCGCACACAACAAATTACCAACCGAAAGTTTCGATTGCGATCAATAAACGAACAAGATGAAAAAATATAAAATCGGTTCATAAACCAACCGGTCCGAACGTCAAACACTCGTGCGATTTGGCCTTGTACAAAAAAAAGGCTCCGATTGCCGATAAAAAACATATGCGATTTAATAATTAAACTCGCACCAAATAAAAGATCAAATCGCCATTTCAAAGTGCACCTGGGGCATAAACAAAATTTCGATTCAATACTTGCGATTGTATGAAACAATGTCGCGTGGTCCGTGACCACCCGCGCGCGCCCTACCAAAGTGGGAGGGCGATTTGTAATATAAGGTTTGATTGCGATGTGTGTTCATCGCATTGGGCCATAACATAAAAACAAAAGGATCGTTGTATATGTGAGTTCATTCCACTTGCGAACTCACCACATCAACAAGACACTTCCACCGTGGGGGACCACCTAAGTTTAGAACTAAACGCCCACGTACACAAAAATATCTATGTGTATATATATAAATAAAGTAATTGCTTTGCCAAAAAATGTACACTATCCCCGAACAATTCAAAAAACTATTTTTCAAAATAAAGGATCACAATTGACCTAAACAAAATCAAACCCATCTATTCAACAATTTTGGAAAGCAAATAGAGTACATAAACTCCGGAGAGAAAAAATGTAGCGGTTTCGCACACAATGTATTGTTGAAAGTAAAATTTCAACAAGGGATGATGCTTGGAATGGGTAAAAGACTACACTTCCATATTTTCTTAATCCTAATTATGCACCAATCGCATCTTTTCTATCGATGAATTGATTGAAAAGGTTAATGGCTTCACTAGGGTGTTTCTAAGTTCGTACGTTTCCACACGATAGAATTCTAATTTAATCCCTTTCCTTTTAATCTATTTAAATAGATATACTTCTTACATTTCATGGGTTGAATTTAATTCTCTATAAATAGAACACAAATATGAGATAGTGATACTTCTATATGAAAATAAACATATCAATGGAATGAAAGGAGATGGTGTTAATGATTTTCAAGCCTTGGAAAAAGGAAGTTATTGCGTTACAGTAGAATACGCAATAATTTCATCTAGAAATGAGTTTGATATTATGGTTATAAGCCATGCTGTTATTATTATTATTCTTGTTCTAACAAGTGGGACAATCTTTTCAGTGGAATGAGGAATTACACGATATGTAGCATGGTATTTTTGTTTTTGTTATGGACATGTTTGCCTCTCACCCAAGAACTAATTATTTTTCTATATACCTACATATATATGTTGTCTAAATCAATATTCATATTTTGGTTAGTACAAATATATCTCTAGTTAAAAATAAAATAGACAACTAGAATATAATATAGTTTTCTTCCAATTGCTGTGATTACGTTGGCCTTGGAATTTTTTTCTTGTGCTTTGTTGTACTCCGGGTTTATCGCTTATTGTTTTGATATGGAGATTTGATTTTTCTCCACTCATATTTTGATCATAGGTTTTATCTTACATTGAGAGAGGATCTACCTCTACTGTTTAATCTAGCTCCATGTTGGTATGGAAAAATTTTTGGCTTCTATATTGCATGCATGCTTCTATTACCAATGTTTTTTATGTTGAGAATTTATTAAAGATTTATATGATATCTTCTACTATTCAATTATAATAAACCCATTTTTCTTTTTCATATTTCCACTATAGCTAAAATGATGTATAAAAACAAATATATAAAACAATGTAAAATGTAATAGCTTCGTGATTATGAAAAAAAATCCAATTTAGAGTGACCCTATGTAATCTTGCAAATGTTTATTTGGAAATTTAATTTATCAAACCTATTTTTATTAAAATAATGATATCGCACTTACATATATGAAGAAAAATATCATCATAATGTTTCTATGTAAATTGTGATGCCTTATGCCTTTTTCGACTAGACACCTATTACAACCTCAAAGCATTAGTTATGAAAAATTCTAAGTATATTTCCAGAGTATCACCCTAAATATTCTTATACATATTCTATACCGAACAAAAATGATAACACAAAATGCAGCTCCTCATGCCTGCTTTCAACAACCTAATACAAGAGGATTGGAAGAAATATCAAGTGTATCGTATCAAAGAAACATCCATGGTATCGAAACAATAAAAGTGGAGATTATTCAAGACAATACAAGTAATGTAGAGAATTTGGGAGGGTTATTCAATTGAGGATGACAAAGTTGTCAGCTTCATAAATTCACCATGGGGTTTCCATTCTCGCCTTTGTTTTATCTCGAGAGTTTGTGGTTTACTCCTTGCCTAGTTGTTTAATAACTCTTTATTTCAATATGCATGACAAGTGGCAAGTATGGTTGTAGATCAAGTTTGGGCAAGTTTTCTATGTAGTATACTATAGATGGATAAGGTAAACATTTAGCTTTAACAAAGTAATGCTAAACTAATGTTAGCCTTTATTTTGTTGGGAAAAAATTATGAATAAAATATACATTATAACCTAGTATGAATATGGATCTTTGCCATAAGAAAAGCGCTAAATAATGTCTCAATTTTAAAAGTATAAGATAAAAGTAAATGCAAAAACATTGCTTTGTTGAGCAAAAATTTAAGTGAAATATACATTATAACCATATATGAATATAGACCCTTGCCAAAGGAAAAAGGAAAAATACCATCTCAAATTTCTTTAAAATATAAGTTAAAAGTGAAAATGCAAAAGATAAAAAAATAGCATTACTTTGTTGAGCAATTGTGGGTGAAATATACATTATAACCTAGTATGAATATGGACCTTTGCCATAGGAAAAGGCCAAATAATATCTATAAGATAAAAGTGAAATGCAAAAGCCAGGAAAAATATAATTGGTTTGAAACTTTGGTTTAATACAATAAAATTTATTGATTGGTTTGAAACTGGGTTTAAAACAACAAAATTTTATTCGTTTTCAAAGTTTAACTAATTCAACACTAAATATACATTAATATAACTTTCGCCGCCGGAATTGCAGTAATTAATGAGGAAATTGCTAACCTTCACAAACTAAACTAATGTCATAAATCTGATTTATTCAATGAATTTCACTGGCATTAATTATTACGAAGTGTTGGTTCCTGATCAATTTTTAATAATTATATCTGTTATCGGATGACAACTCTAGCGGTCAAGTCCATGGGAGTTGACACGTCGTTGTCAGTGTTGCGTGACAAAAGGCTACTGTGCCGATTTTGTAGAAGCTATGGCTGTTCAATTGATCCACTGGATCCATTGCATAAATGAATTATTAAAATTGAAATCAAATCATAGATTCAAATAAAAGAAATGATAAATTAATTACTTATAAAGGAATTGTTGAAAAACACCGGGGATAAAATAAGTTCACATTCCGACGAGAAATTTAAGGGCGTAACAGTCAAACTGAAAGAAATTCTGCTTACCGCACGAATAATCTATTTCAATAAAATCGAGCTTGGTAATTAAACAACTATTTAGGCCAAAGAAATGCAGACCCTAAATATGTGTCAGTATAATTTCTTCCCTCAACTTCAATGTCAGAATGAATCCAATTTCAAAAAGAAAATTCTCTTCTTACCACACGCATAACCTATTTCACTAAAGGTGGGTATGGTAATTAAGCACAGCCGCTTAGCGCAAGGGTTGGCGACTTTGTGTTTCATTCATTCAAACTCAAAACACAGGCCCCAAAATACACACCCCAAGTATCTGTTACTGTAATTTTTTCTTCAATTTCAATGACAATAGATTACAGTTTCCCCAAAACCAGAATAAAACTTAATCTTACATTCTCACCAACCAGACCGTTTTGTCATTCGAGTTCTGGCATAAGACATAGATCAAAACATTAAGCCAAGGAAAACTTGCAAGAACCCAAAAATCGATATCCGCATCACTATCAGGGACCAATAACAAGGTGTAGGCAAGTCATCCTTGGCTTAAAATATTACTCTGCCCTCGACATGCAAGCGCGGAGATGAAATCAAACCGAACGTTGCTATGTTCAAAGCTGAATAGTATGACATTTCCAAACACTAGAACGACGATATCATTTATAACGCAAGAAGATTCTGGAGATGCTATCAGGGGAAAAAGGAATCCACATTTGGATGGGAAGGGATGGCTTTTCGGCCCTTTCAAGAGCTGAGAACACTGAATAGAAGCAGCGTATGAGAAAATGGCTGCCGTTCCAAGAGCTGAGAAACACTGAATAGAATCACCAGCGAAAGACGACGAGTGCGGCCCGTAGGAATTGTTTTCTGACCTCACGAGGATAAAGAATAACACGATCGACACCAATGGCGATAAATATATTCATCCACTAATCCCAATGCATTGCATATCCTCTTCTATTTTCTATCCAATGAACAGTCCATATGCTTTATTCCGTCCGACGAGTGACAAAACTCTAACCACAGAATATGTTCACTTATTGAACAGATTTCGCAACATTTCACGTGAATAATTGTGCAAATAACTGTTAGCTTCACTTATTCGGCATATGTCGCAACATTTCACATGAATAATTGTGCAAATAACTGTTAGCTTATTTTTATTGGAGTACAAGTTTTGCATGTTGTTTGAGGGAAGCCTGAGTGGTTGAATGGTAGCAGTTAATTGAATTACGGATAATGATTTGTATATAAGAATAGTAAGGAGAAAGTGCAAGAGTGACATTTCACTATTCACTGATATGATATACGTATTAATCCAATTGTATAGTAAACTTATAATTAAATTAGATAAATGTTAAGATATAATGACGATTTAAAATGATAGTGAATTTTTCTTACAAGAAAAATGAAGGAGGGGAAATAGAGGAGAGAAATTGTATAATAAATTTATAAATCAAATGAAAATATAATAATAGATTTGGAAATGTGAGACAATTTTAACATAAGGAAAGCAAAGAAATTATGTGAACCTATGTGATTCTATAAGAGACAAATTTTAACAAAAAAATTAATATGTAAATATTCAATAGAAAAGATGTCTATAACTTCATTAAAGAAAAGATGTCTATAACTTAATAATTTCATATTTGAATGAAATTGGATTTATATGAAGTTAATTTCACAAATTAGTGAAACATTTGGAGAAAGTTAAATATGAATTATAGGTATATTATTATATAAAAATCTAGATATTATTATTTTTAAATAATTTTAAAGTATAAAATGTTTTTAAACATATTATAGTTTATATTAATATATAAATAAATTTATAACTAAAATGGGTGATTATTTATTTTCACATTTAAGTTGAAATGGAGTTAGGGTTTATGTTAAATCAATTTAATAGAATATTGAGAAATAAAATAAGTTAACTTTTTAAAGAGTTCTTTATCTATATTAAAAAATAAGAAATATTTTAAATGTCACTATTTTTAAATGGAAGAGTCTTTAATAATTAGTAATTGCACGATATGTTGCAAAGGAAACACCCTAAGGCATATGAATTTGAGAAGAATCGTGACATATAGAAACTACATCGAATATTTAAATTAGTAAACAAAATGTAGTTCAAAGCTAGAAGATAAAGAGAAATCACTTACATTGTGCCAAATTTAAAGATTATATAACCTTTCCAACATAGATTCTCAATCTTCAAAGATGTTCTTTCAAGTTTCAATAACAAATATTTGCTAAAAGATGCGCTTTCTCAATATTGAACCTCTCACTTGATCAAAAGCTTACAATATTTTACCTACTTTCCTTAAGGTTATCGATTTTCCTTTGCTTTTCCTTTTCTTAACTTCTTTCTAATTTCGACTAGCTTCAGAGATAGAGGTTTATTGAAAGATTTTATCCAAATTGAAAATTTACCATAGGATGAACTACTTTAAATAAAATCTACTAACATATATATCAATAACCCGTCACTAACATACATTTACACCGTTTGATATGAGAGAAGTGGATATTTTGTTGAGGAATTGCTTAAATAATTATTTTTAATGACATAACAAATTTAATTCACTATTCGTAGGTACCATGGTGAATTATTTTGGTAGAAGCTACGAGATTTCATTTATTTAGCATGATATTTTGCAAGACTCGTTATGTATTCGACTAGGTAAAATTTCATAACAAATGCAAAAGACATTGTATGCCTCGTAAGGTAGACACTATTCCAAAAAGTGAAAAAATACCGAGAGGCAGTACATTTGATGCCTAGATTGTTTCCTTCCACAAATGTTTGGTGCACATTTATTTCTCTCTCCTAGTCATCTCTAACCATTTTTTCTCAATATTGAACTATCTCACTTGATCAAAAGCTTGCGTATTTTTACGCAGTGCCTACATACCCACATTTGATTCTAAATGTGTTGATTTCTACATTATTGTATGTCAACATCCAATGAAGGAGAAGGATTGATGTCATACATAAATTTCATAATTACCTAATTAACTCAAACATAATGTCTAATACATGAAAAAAAATAAAACAAAAAGCATAACTTCACATGTGCATTTGTACCGTCTCTACTCCAAGCAAGTAGTTTTGAATTTATGCTTCACATTGTTTAATCCACATTTTGGAAAACTTTTGATCTTGCACCATGTTACATGGGGATTCATTTTAGCTAAGACAAAGGATTCAACCCCATGAAGCTACTCTGCAATTTTATCGTATATAGGATCGAATGATTTTCAATGCACACACTAGGGTAGGTATATCTAAGAGAACAAAATATGCTAAACATAGAAATATAGATTGACTTGTGCAAAGCCATATAAAATTCCCTTCCTAATTTTAAGGATGCCAAACATCGATTAAAAATATGAGTAACACAACCCAAATTCAATTAAAATACAATAAAAAGCTAGAATTTTGAGTGAAAAATAATCGAAAGACTCCTAAATTCAATTAAAATATAATAAAGAGCTAAAACTTTTAATGTTGCTCATGAAAAAACAATGAACGAAGCCAGACTTTGTTAATTTGCTTGATTGGTTGTTAATTACTTCTTTGTGGATAGATTTAATATCGTGGAAAAAATATCATATGTATCCATGTGATTATTCAACGCGGGATTACTTTCACACCTTGTCTTTTTTGTTTTTTTGATACACTACACAATTAGTTGTAGTTGAAGAGGTTTTACTTTACATGTTTCTTTATGAAACTTATACACATGTTTAGAGAATAAAGAAGGTATATCTAGTTATAACATGTATACTACTCAAAAAGAGTTTTTATTGTGTAGTATATCATGATATTGAGTAGGTTTAATGCCTAAGCCTAATCCCTTAACAACATAGTAGTAGGAGTACAATCTTTACGAATGAATGAATCATGAGAAAGATTACTTTTTTATGTAAATGAAATTGTGGCCCTACCATACCCTTAAATATCACAATAATTTGGGTTCAGCTTTTGTTGCTTAAAACTTGATGTAATTTCATAATACATGGCCGATTTGAGCCAGAAAAGTATTATCTTACAATATTGATAATGGGTGGAGTGTACACTTAAAATATTTGTAAAAACAATTTAATCGTAGTGAAAGAGTATTTAACCTACAAAAAAAGGTTAAAACTTCTCTCATTCATTTTAATGTACAAAACCTAGATTACAAATATGAATAACACAACCAACTCAATCGCAATACAATAAAAAAGCTAGAAGCTTGAGTGTCAAATCATCAAAATCGGGTTTCCATATTCATCTCTGCTAAAAATCATTATTTATGACTATTGATTCCCGCACTGCATCGATGATCGCATCAATATTAAGTGAAACCATGAACTCGTCTACATTCTTCGAATCCATCAATATTGGAACATCACAAATCAGGTTTGTTTGCCTTGGCTTTTTCAAAAAAAAATTGTTTTTTTCATTACAACTTTCAACTCGTCATCACCTACTATAGACAAGTCTAATGCGTATAAGGATAAAAATAATATTTTTAATTAATTTTGAGAAAGAAGAGGAGATTTCGAACTGATTTTGAGGGATATGTAGCTCAAGAGGGTTTTCCAAAGTGGAATTCTAAATCTGATGTGTTGAGTCGCTTGAAGGAAATGAGATCAAATTAGGGAAGACAAGAATACCATGAGGTGATTAATGAGCCAGCTTGAGCCGGAGGATCCTCTCGAATATGTTGTTGACTCATAAAATAAATTCCTAGATAATTTAAAGATAAATTTTACCCTTGAACATTAACATAGAAAATGTTTTCTTTACCATTATGTTCTCCATTGATGAATTTGTACCAATGCCTAAAATGTGTAATAAAGTTAAATCTGGTCTTCAAATATAAAGAGGAAAAAGGTTCATTTTCTCATTAACATCCTCGATTTCTGTAATTTTTTCAACAAACCCCCGAAGAGATTGATTATATGCAACATGATGAAACATAGGTTTGAACTCTAAATTTCCGTCATTTAAGTTGGCCATAGATACATTATGTCTTTGGGCCAGCTTATAATGCTTTTAAATCAAGCACTTAAAAAAGGACAATCTTTCGTTATCATTCTCTATCTCAAAAAAATAAACCTCGTCCTTTATCATTCTATCTCAAATAAAGTATGGCCTTTGTGCAACGTGAGCTTTCATTTCCAACAATAGCATAGAAATCATATCAATAATTGTGATTCCAAAATGTGATTATTTATTTAAGTCCCACAAGATAGTGTGTGTGTTTCCCTAATCCATTTTCATATAGTTATAAATAATCCTAGTGTCGGGAAAAATACCGAGAGGGGGGGTGAATCCGCATTTAAAAGTGCATAACAAAACTTTGATATCCTTTTCTCTTAAAACCCAAATGCTACTTTCCGAATTAAACTTCGCGTATATACGCGGATATCCTTTACGTAACTCTCGACAGATATCTAGTGAATTAATTATGCATTTAATTCATGACTTAGATTACCGCATTACTCATTTATCATATGTTCGGTAAAAGAAATATGTGTAGAAAGAATGTAGTAATAAGAAATCACACATGAACACCAGGATTTTTAGGTGGAAACCCAACCTGGGAGAAAACCACCGCCGTCGTTCCCCGCCTTCAAATTATTATTAAGAAAAAATCTTAAGCAACTTGTATCACAGACTATACGAAGACGTTGTGCACCCACCGCAAGGCTGCTAACCTTTCTCTCATTTACGATCCTTTCCGGAAGGAGCAACAACCCCTTCTCTCATTTACCATCCTTTCTTGAAGGGAGCAACAACCCCCTTCTCTCATTTACCATCCTTTCCGGAAGGAGCTACTACCCCCTTAATACAACACCCACCTCTCCTCGGTAGAAAGCTTCTTTCGTACCAAAGGCTTCAACCCTCGCATCCACTACGTAATTAATGCTTCATCAATTTTCAAACCTGATCAAATAGCTTCAACACAATCCTTCACTTATCGCCATAAAACATCCTTTTCTCTATCGTATCACAAAATGTCAAACCACCGTAAATCTCGTAATATCGTAGAGATAACCCGTACTCGTAATATATATGCAGCATCTCACCGGGCCGGAGCAACCATCGCTCAATTATATACGCGCTTTTCTTCAAAAGACTCGCGTATATACGCACTTTAATAAAGACAACCTCGCGTATACATCCGTGCACTTTTCTTAAAAAACCCTAACAATCCATACGCCCTTTCGTTTAAATGTATCCGCATATACGCGCTTTTCATGAAATGAACATGCGTATAGATCTATAAAAGATAAACTTTGGCAAGTAATTGCATCGTATCTATGGATCTACCTCATTTCTTCAATATCTTCAATAGATTTGCGCTGTGTCTTCAACATTTCTTTCGATCATCCTAGAGATTCATCATTTCGTATCTAGAGATTTTGAACTCTTCATCATATTCATGGGTGCATCATAGATTCGCATCTATCGATTAAAACAGTAGTTCAACCATTAAAGTATAAACTTCAGAGTGAAGTATTCATTTAAAGCCTGTACACATGCACACACCCTTGCACAATGATTTTCTTCTCCTTATATAGGTTAATCCTTTTCAATACCATGAGCCAAAACCACATCACTTCCGATGGTATTCCTAGACAGGATCAAATAGACAACCCAACACAATACAATGGGTCATCACCATGGTAGTAACCCCCGATTTTACACATTTAGAGCGCAATTGACCATACACGACTTGTCACGTAATTTTCCACGTACATACGCGACTTACCTTTACTAAACTCGCGTATGCCTTGTGGACATACACTTTTCATCATTGTTCTAGCCTCCATTCGGAAATTCTTTCTTCTCGCACCTTCATCATTAACAAGCTCATCAAGTCAAGAACAACTTCATCAAGTAGGTTTCCATCATCTTCATCAAGTGGGTTTCCATCAAGGACAACACTCTACATCATATTGCCAACACCTAGATAATAAATTTTGTATTTAAAAACTTAGTTGAGAAACTACAATGGTTTTTCCAAGGCAGAGGGTGAATTTCTCCTTTTCGATCTTTCAAAACATTTTTGAAATCTTTGGAAAAGCTTCCCCGCAACTTCCTCTTGTGAATGCTACCGCATCTTTTGCAACTTCTGTCATGTGCTTGTTATGAAAACATAAGAAGTATCTAAACTTAAATTCCTCTCCATAAACAAGAGAAAGAAGTCTATGCATCATGCGTACCACAAGACCACATTCTCGTGGAAATATTTACTACATAATAGTACAATAATAAAACCTCAAGGGATTGATTAAGAAACATTGACATTTCATTTTCACATATAAGTCCTTTTCAAATTTCCATGTTTGTGGCAAAGAATATTTCTCTTTCTAGTTTTCGCCTGCAGAGTGATATCGATTTTTCTTTAGAAATTGTCCTTGGATTTTAGGTTCTTATGGACTATACCAAGACTAATGGAAATTTAAATTTCACCTAAATAAAGAGGTCACAAAATTCATCTTGTTGTGCACCTGCCTTCCTTTTCTACTTCTCAACCTTGCAAAATCGAAACTTTATAGGTTATTCCTATCTCTCCAACAAAATAATTGGATTAAACATAAACTTTAGAGGAAAATGAGATAGAAGAAGGTTTACGTTTGCACTTCTACAAACATAGAAGTTGAGCTACAAATGGACTTCCGAATTCTATTGGACTTGACTTTGACAATTGGACTCATATCTAGAATATAAACTACAAACAATTTCCTTAATGTATGAATGTTCTCATCTATGAATACAACCATTTTGCAAAGTGTTCCAAAAGATGAGACATATCCTTTAACTGGATTAGATTAAATCTAAATTTCACATAGCCGGAAATGGTAATAATGGGAAGTAGAACCAAGGCCATCAACACTAATAGAAATAACAACAAAATGAGAATCCCACAATCAATACACATCCAATGCATTGACCCGAGGTAAGTAAATAAAGAGTTTCAAGGTTAAGAAAAACTTAAATGATCCATGTAACGCTTTTAAATAAATGGGATATAAAGAGGATATAGGTATGTATTTTTCATTGGTCCAATATCTAAATAACATGTCATATGACATAGAAAACTCCAAAATTATTGTATGGTCTTTATTGCACTATACAAGATTATTGTATGACCTTTATGGAAAAACCTCGATTTTTGATTTTTTTTTAATTTTTAAATTGTAAATTGTTTTATTTGTCATGTTAAATTGTTAAATTACATTTTTGAAACTAAGAATTAACTTTATAAATTTGCATAAATAATTCATCTACCGTTGTTTAAAATTTTTACCATCAAAGAAGTGATTTTTTGTTGTTTAAAATTTTTTACCATCAACAAGTGGAAGTTTTCTTGTCATATCGTACAAACCATACTTCGTCTACAATGCCTAAGTTTATACAATCAAGTCCCATCCTTAACCAAGGCTCTAGTGAAGAGCTTCGTCGCCTATCTGCTACCTTTGTATTTATGATCTTCGTCTCATTTTCCTCTCGTTACTTAAAACCACAGATCCAAATTTATATCCTTAACTAAGTCTTTCGATGAAGTGCTTGTTGCCTCTCAAATTCCTCTATCTTTATGATCTTCCTAGGATCTCGCTCGTTTTTTTTGAAATAATAGATCCAAATTTATTTGGAAATCGGTGTTGATGTGGAAGTTTTCTTTCGCATTTGCGGTACGTTATAGGTTATTCCTGTATCTCTCCACAAAATAATTAGATTAAATATAAAATTTAGAGGAAAACTAGATAGAAGAAGGTTTTTATGCTCGTAATTCTACCCACATAGAAGTTGAACTACAAATGGACTTCCATATTCTATTGGACTTGATCGACAATGGGACTCGTATCTAGAATATAAACTACAAATAATTTCCTTTTAATGTAATGAATGTTCTCATCTATGAATACAACCATTTTGGAAAGTTTTCCAAACGATGAGACATCTCCTTTAATTGGATTAGAGTGAATCTAAATTTCACGTAGCCGGAAAATGGTAATAATGGAAGTAGAACCAAGACTATCAACACTAGTAGAAAATAAAAACAACATGAGAATCCCACAATTGGTACAACCAATGCATTGACCTAGAGTAATTAAATAAACATTTTCAAGCTTAAGAAAAATTAAATGATCCATGTAACCCTCGTAAAAGAAATGGGAGATAAAGAGGACATCACAAAGGAAGATAGGAAAGAAAAAAACCTTTAACTTAGATCCATAGGTTTGTATTTTTCATAGGTCCATGGTATCTAAATAACATGACATATGACATAGAAACCCAAGAATTATTGTATTATCTTAATGGAAGTACAATATTATTGTATGATCTTTATGGCAGTTGCATGATTTATGATTTTTGTTAAATTTTTAAATTATAAATTGTTTGAATTGTTATGTTAAAGTGTTAAATTATATGTTTAAAACCGATAATTAACTTTTATTACTTTGAATAAATAATCCACCTATTGTTGTTTAAAATTTTTACCATCAACCAAGGGTATTTTTCTTGTCACATCATCTACCATTCTTTCTTTTACAATGCCTAAATTTACACAATCAAGGCCCACCCTTAACTAAGGCTCGATGAAGAGCTTGCTTCCTCTAATCTACCTTTGTATTTATGAACTACCTTGATCCTGCCCTTGTATTATAGAAAGCATAGATCCAAATTTATATCCTTAACCAAGTCTTTGATGAAGAGTCTGTTGCCCTTGATCTCGCTCGTATTTATATGCATCTGATATGTGTCTATTTTTGTCGAAAGAATGTATCCAAAATTATTTGGGAATCGTGTTTGATGTGGAATTTTTTCTTTCGTATTTGCTATACCTTTACTCGGATATTCCTATCTTCCAACAAATAATTGGATTAAATATAAAATTTAGAAGAAAATGAGATAGAATAAGTGTTTTATGCTCGCACTTTTACCCACATAGAAGTTGAACTACAAATGGACTTCCAAATTCTATTGGACTTGTCTTTGACAATCGACTGTGATATAGAATATAAACTACAAATAATTTCTTTTTTTTGTGTAATGAATGTTCTCATCTATTAATAGAACCATTTTCAAAGTGTTCCAAAAGATGAGACATCTCCTTTAATTAGATTAGAGTGAATCTAAATTTCACGTAGCTAGAAAATGGTAATAATGGGAAGTAGAACTAAGGCTATCTAATCTGAAAATGAACTATTTTTAATTCTTTGCAAAGTATCCATTCTCAAATAATTTAGTGTACAAAGTGTTCTCCATGACTTGTAGGTTAACCAAAGTAGTTTTGGTTTCTTTTTGAGTTTTATGTGTGAGTATTTGTTAATTAAATTTACTGCTTAACATATCATAGTAAATACACAAGAAGTAAAATTCACCTATAACATAACACAACAAATTTTGAGGCAATTCACTCCCCTCCTAGGTTACATCTACCATTCCAAGGCTCCCCAATGACATGTCCTAGCCTATTAATTTTCTCAAATGGTTACATAGTGAAAAATATGCCTAAAAAGGAAAATCCAACCGTAAATTTGACTTCATAAGATAGAAAATAGCTATAAAATGGATTTTTTTCACCCAAATGTGCTGAAATACAACCCAATACAAGCCTTTTCTCCATGATGGTTCTCGACTTCGCTCCTTCCTCTTCCTTGAAGAAAGAGTTGTTGTAAATCACCTCTATTTAGTCCGAAACTCATCCCAAACTCTTCGTATCGCCGAAGAAACCCAAAATTAACCAAAATTCTCATCTTGCTTGGTCAAAACTAAGAGAGTTATGACCAAAACAAATTTTTTCACGTTGTCACTAGAAAACCCTCCTCCAAAAATGGAGGAACTCCAATAGCCCGACCATTCCTGCCAATCCCATCAAAAATAGTGGCGTGCTCAAAATCGCGAACTCGTCAACGTTGGCATTAAATTTAAGAGGTTTCGTTCACATGTATGCGCTCGACATACGCGCCTGTGCCTTAACCACTAACCGCATCGTGAACCCACCGTGGTAACAAATCGTCGAGGATTGTTTACATATGTGGTAATTAACCCGCCAACAGACCGCCGATGTGTAGCCCCGCCTCCACCATTTGGTCTCAAGGAGTATTTTTGTGGGGGCTCGGCCCTGTGGGTCGTCCCCATTCGTCGCTACCCAAATCCAAATTAAAGTTCAAATATGTGTTGTCACCTAACAAAGTTAAGAAACATTGTGTAGGTGAGTTAGTAGCACTTGTCCATGGCGTGACATCTAGGGTTCGAAACCCATGGACCCATAGAGATTTTGTCACACAATTCTTATCATTTCGGGCCACGTGCGCCTTCTCGGGCCTACCACGTGGCATCCTCTCGATCGTCACAACACAAAAAAAGTAAATCCACCAACAAATCATCACATGCCACTTGTCCGCCTCTAATTCGCCCGTATGGAATATTCTAGGGCATATTTTGGGGGAGTTTTTCGAGGAATATTCCTGTAATATTCCTTAGAATATTCTTTTTTTTAATTTTTCCAAATTCATAAAAGTCAAATTTGGTCAACTCGAAAAGGTAGTTTAATGAGACTTCAACCTTCATAACTTTCACATAACGTCGATTTTGAGAACCGTTCATGATGCCGTAATCAAAGTGACGAGACCTTCAACTCGTTCATATTGCAACCATTTCCGAGCACCTCCATTTTTGAGCAATTTTCTTAACTTGGACATGATCTCCTCGATCACGCCTCCTAATGGGAAGCTTTTGGACCCCAAAAGTTTCCTGTAACCACAGTAAACCGAAGATGAGGAGATTGATTCTCCACTCTTCCAACTCTGAACTATCAAAATATCCTCGATTTCATCAAATTGAGCTTCTCATAAAAAGACAAATTCCTCCTTGAATCTATTGACCGACCTGCTGTTAACCTTGACTATGTCAAGGCCGCAAATTTTTTGAAACTTGGGTATCAAAGAATCGAAATTTGCGTAAACATATTGTTCCTACAATGTTCTACCTTCAAAGGAAACCGAAATAAGATTCACTCGCTAATTGTCTCATGGCGAATTTTTTCCGAATGAGCCATGTACTTGTGTCGTTTCCTAACCAAGTTTTTCAAACAACATACATTTTATTGAAACGAAGAAACATCATTTTCTCACACTGCATTTTCTGCCAAAATTTTTCATTCTTTCATTTTCATCAACTCAAATTCATACTACTAATTTTCCATCACTTTGTAATAGCCCAAAGACACTTTCTCGAAGGCTCCATCTTGTCATCTTCTTCCAAAGACGAATTTCTTTCATACCGAAACATATCATCATTTATATCAAGAATAACATGAAAAGGATTTGTTACAAAATATTTTTTCTTTAATAATCAACAACAAAGTTAAATTTTGACTTACATTGACAAGCCTTTTCAACTACCTCGCATTCACTAAAGAAGATTCTAGCTTCTTCCGATGTGCTCTCACAATAAACTCCTTGCCATCCTTGAATAGATGTTACTTGTTCTCATGGCGATGGAAGATCACTTTCCTATCATATAATTAAGGACTACCTAACACCACACCTCGTAATGTCAAGTGGTACCACATCTAATTCAACCATGTCAATATAATGAGTTGTTACGGTGAAGCGCAACATGCACTTCCTTCAAACTTGTAAATAAAAATCCTCGGAAATCCATCCAAGTGGATATGGCTTTGGATATGGAATAGTCTCAAGATTCAAATTTTCTTGACTAAGTCTTCCGAGATGAGATTTCCGTTGTGACCCACTATCAAATAAGCAGTGTCTATCTTTGTGTTTGGAAATTATCCTCACATGAAATAGCTCAATCCTCCTTCTTCATTTGGAGCTTCTATGATATTTTAAAGTGCTAGAACTCGGGATTTGTTTCTTTTACAATCTCTTTCCCATTTAATTCTCTTTAGTGCCATATCTATGCTTTTAGTTTCATTCTGATTCAAACCCTAAGCCTTCTTCAACTATTGGCAACCATTTAGCCCTTTTCTTTAGCCTTATCTTTGGTTTAAATTAATTTTTTCTAGTTTCAACTCCGTATGAATTTTTCCAAATAATGGTCTTCATCATGGCTTTTTTTGGAACAAGCTTTGGATGTGTATGAATTTTCCTCCCCTTTTCCTAGAGTTTTCATTTCTCTTTCTCCCTTTTCCATTAAATTCACTATCCTCATTCCCATCAAAAGATTGTTTACCTCTAGCCTCTAAATGTGTGTCTCTGACACAAACCTTGTCTAGACTACAGGATTGAACATAAGAATAGTATGTATAAGGTAGTTTTGTAAAACCACCTATATATTTCAAAGAAATTTTCTCGCTATGCAAATCAATTCATAGTAAAAGAGCTCTTATTCCAAACTCTTGGGTGTAATATTGTACATTTTGTTCCTTAAGTTGTCTAAAAATTTGCGAATTCATGATAGCCTTTGTAAATGAGCTAATGGATAAAATTTATTTTTAATTGGCAGTAACAAAATCAAAATTTTTCATGATAAAGTGATCTTACCATGTTTCCTAATCTCATACTTCTGGATTGGGCTTCCCACCATACCAATGTTGCACCATCCACTCTCAAAGAGGCTAACCGAATCTTGGTGTCGTCATCATGAAGGTTTTGTATCCTCAAATAAAATTCCAACTGCCTTATCCAATTGTCAAGTTTATCCTCGCATTGACCTCACCATTAAACATAGGCAACTCAAACTTAACATCAAGCTTTAAAATGGACTTTTACCGCTGGTTTTAGACTTGTGAGATTGATTCATCGAAGTAGAGGATGACGATGTAGAGGAAGATGGTGAAGATGGGGATGGTGGATCATGATTTCTCCGTGTCCTTCCTTTGACTTGTCATCACTTTTATTTCCTCTGAAGATTCCTCTCCTTCAAGCCTTTGTTTCATTTCTGTAAAGTATCCTCACCATCTCAATCATGTCTAAAAACGCCTTTCGAACACCCGTTCTTCTTTCTTGGGGATCAATGTCTTCAGAAGTTATCCTTCTCTTGAAGACATGCTTAAGACTTCTTCGTGGCTCTTGGAGGTGACCAGAAGGTGGAGTTAATGGAACTCTACCCTCCTTTTTTGAGGATTATTTTGAGCTCTAACCAATTGTCCTTCCTCGTCTTGAGCTTAAGCTTGGTAAGTATCAAAACTTCGTAAACAATAACTATATCTTTGCACAAGAACAAATGCAGAGTAAAAATATAGCTCCAATAACATCTAATCCGAAAATGTAGAACTATTTGTATTGCTATGCAAAGTACCCATTCTCAAATAATTTAGTGTGCAAAGCGTTCTCCATGACTCCGCAGTGTTAAACAAAGTAGTTTTGGTTTTTTTTTTCAGGTTTATGTAGGATTTTGTTAATTAAAGTTATTTTTTAACATATCACAACAAAAATAAACAAATAAGTAAAATTTACCATAACATACCACAAATTTGCTGAGGAAATTCACCTCCGGGCTACATCTATCGGTCCAAGGCTCCCCAATGGCATGTACTGTCTATTAATTTGCTAAAAATGCTTACACAATGAAAATATCTAAACAGTAAAACCAACCGTAAATTCGACTTCGAAAGATATAAAATAGCTATAAAATGGCTTTTTGTTTCACCTAAAACAGTTGAAATACAACCCAATATAGTGCCTTTCTCCATGATGGCCTCGATGGCTCCTTCTCTTTCCCGAAGAAAAATTTGCTATAAATCACCTTTTTTCGCTCTAAAACCTATCCAAAACTCTTCAAAATTCGAAGAAACCCAAAATCGACTAAAATTTCTCATCTTTTTTAGTCAAAAATTGAGAGAGTTATGACCAAACAATTTTTTTCTGTCACTAAAAAAACCTTTCCTCCTCCAAAACTGGAGGAACTCCAATAGCTCCGATCATTCTAGCCAATCCCGCCAAAAATGGTGGCGTGATCCAAATTGGGAAGAATTTTCAATGTTGGCATTAAATTTAGGAGGTTTCTTGCTCACATGTGGTGGCCTCCGACATACTCGCCACGAATCGCTAACCGCACCGTGAACCCGGCACTGTGGAAATAATCACAAGGGAGTGTTTACATATGTGGCATGAACCATGACCGTAACCACCGTTGCAGCTCGTCTCCGCCATTTGCTGCATGGAGTATGTTGTGTGGGGGCTAACCCTCATTTGTCGTTGCCCAAAACCACATTAAAGTTCAAATATGCGTTTTCGCTTAACAAGTTAAGAAACATCGTGTAGGCAAGTTGGTAGGTGCTCCTTTCCACGACGGTGGAGGTCCGAGGTTCGAAACCCATGGACCCATAAAAACATTTTCATAGCACTCGACTCGGGTTTGGGTCACATGGTGGCCTCCCGGTCGCCATGGGTACCGATCGTCACACAACACAAAAAGTAAATCCACCAACGAATCATCACATGCCACTTGTTCAATTCTAATTCGCCCAGATGGAATATTTTGGGGAAGATTTTGAGGAATATTCTTATAATATTCCTTGAATATTATTTTTTTTTTAATTTTTCCAAATTCATAATAGTCAAATTTGGTCAACTAAAAAAGGGAGTTTCATCGAGACTTCAAACTTTCATAACTTTCATACGTCGTCGGCTTTTGAGAACCGTTCACAGTTGCCAGACCGCGGTACAAGACCTTTTTGGTCGTTCGCATTGCAAAACCAGTTTCTAAGAACTTCCATTTTTGAGCAATTTTCTTAACTTGGACATGATCTCCTAATCACTATCAATACTAGTAGAAAATAATAACAACATGAGAATCCCAAAATCAGCTGGCACATCCAATGCATTAGACTCTAGGTAAGTAAATAAAGAGTTTCAAGGTTAAGAAAAATTAAATGATCCATGTAACCCTTAGAAAGAAATGGGGAGATAAAGAGGACATCACAAAAGGAAGATAGGAAAGAAAACAAAACCTTTAACTTAGATCCATAGGTTCATAATTTTCATAGGTCCACTTCGTATGACATAGAAAACTCCATAGAAAACTCTAGAAATATTTTATGATCTTAATGGTAGTACAAGATTATTGTATGATCTTTTATGGAAATACATGATTTATGATTTCTCGTTAAATTTTTAAATTGTAAATCGTTTGAATTTTATCTTAAATTGTTAAATTACATGTTTAAAACTTAGAATTAGCTTATTACTCGCATAAATAATTCACCCATCGTTATTTAAAATTTTTACCATCAACAAGTGGCATATTTATTATCACATCATCTAGACCATTCTTCTATTTACAATGCCTAAATTTACACACCGAAGGCCCATCCTTAACTAAGTCTCTCCGATGAAGAGCTTGCTTCTTCTCATCTACCTTGCATTTATGATCTACCGATCTCGCCTTTTTTTTTGTTGAAAGCTCAAATCCAAATTTATATCTTAACCAAGTCTCTCATGAAGAGCTTGTTGCCTCTAATCTACCTCGTAATTATGATATGTAGCCGCTCTCATTTTGCCGAAAACACAGATCCAAAATTATTTGGGAACTGTGCTCTGATGTGGAATTTTTCTTTCATATTTTTCGTACCCAAAGTTATTCCTATCTCTCCAACAAAATAATTGGATTAAATATAAAATTTGGAGGAAAATGAGATAGAAGAAGGTTTTATAAGCTATGTCTCTACCCACATAGAAGTTGAACTACAAATGGAATTCCAAATTCTATCGACTTGACTTTCGACAATTAGACTCGTATATAGAATATAAAATACAACAATTTCCTTTTTTTATGTAATGAGTGTTCTCATCTATGAATACAACCATTTTGCAAAGTGTTCCATAAGATGAGACATCTCCTTTAATTGGATTAGAGTGAATCTTAAATCTCACAAAGATGGAAAATGGTAATAATGGGAAGTAGAACCAAGGTCATCAACACTCAATAGGAAAATAAAAACAACATCAAAATCGCACACCGCATACACATCCAATGCATTGGACTTAGGTAAGTAAATAAAGAGTTTCAAGTTCCTAGAAACTTAAATGATCCATGTAACCCTTAGAAATAAATGGGAGATAAAGAGGACATCATAAAGGAAGACAGAAAGGTAGCAAAACCTTTAACTTAGATACATAGGTATTTATTTTTCATAGTTCCAATATCTAAATAACATGTCATATGACATAGAAAACTCTAGAAATATTGTATGATCTTTATGGTTGTATAATATTATTGTATGATCTTTATCTAGTACATGATTTCGATTCTTGTGAAATTGTAAATTGTTTTAATTGTTATGTTAAATTTTTAAATCACATGTTTAAAACTGAATTAACTTTTATTACTTCCGCATAAATAATCTACCTACTATTTTTTAACATATTTACCATCAACTAGTGGCATTTTTGTTGTCTCCCATAAACATTGCTGACCCCTAGCATTTTCAAAAACCATGTACATGTCATTTCTCAAACCCAACAATTAGAAAATATAGCAAGGATTCTTTCAAAATCACACATCTATCGCCTTTATAAAAATTTTAGCTAAATGTGTCTATCACCTCATAGGGTCCACTATCACCTAACCAACCATAATGGTTAGGATGTGGTGTTACTCATTTTCATCGTAGTAAATTATGTAAAAAATTTAGCCAAATGCAAAGGATGGTCCTGGGGTGATTTTTGGAAAACCATGTACACATCATTTTTTCCATAAGCTTTAAGGCATTTTATATTGTTTTTGAACCCATGTACATTTCATTTCTTAGAAACCTAAGAATTAGAAAACATGTATATGATGCTTTCTAAAATCACATGTCTATCACCTTTATAAAAATTTTAGATAAATGTGTCTATCACCTCAAAGGGGTCCACTATCACCTAACTAACCATAATGGCTAGGATGTGTTGTTATTCATTTAGCTCCTTTCCTTTTTAATAGCAAGGATTCTTTCAAAATAACATGTATATCACCTTTATAAAAATTATAGCTAAATGCAAGGATGCTTTCAAATTCCATGTCTATCAACTTTATAAAAATTATAGCTAAATTCGTGGATGGTTTTAGTAAGCTGGAACCATGTACATGTCATTTCTCCCATAAAATTAAGGCATTTTCGTTGTTTTTGGAAACCATGTACATGTCCACTTCTCCCATAAACTTTAAGGAATTTGAAATAAATGTTCATTTAATATTTTATTGTGGTCCTAATATTTTTGGAAACAATGTACATGTCATTTATGCCATAAAATTTGCTACGCTTGCAATAAATGTTCATTTAATATATTTTATTGAATTTTTTTTTCCAGGTGGCTCAAATAACCCACCGAACATGGTTGAAAGTGACATTATGCATAGATGTTTCTTGTTATCCCAATCCAGAGAAAGATGTGATTACATATGTGTTATGCAATATTGCTAATTAACAAAGTCCTCCAAAGGAAAATGAATATACATGGAAGAACAACAAACAATGAAACATATTATATTGCATTGACAAGGATTGTGAAAAACTAGGGAGTATAACAAATGGAATTGTAGTTTTCACCAATTTTTAACTCGTGTGCAACCGCATGAAAGGCGTGTACCAAGTTAAGAAGAAGAGGCTAAAACAACTGCATCGAAAAGCAAACAATATTTTTAGACAATTTCAATCATTTAGTATAAGACATCGTGCAAATTTTAATAAGATGTCTCGTGATCTATCGTATGGAGAAATTTCAATTCAAGGATCATCTCTGTCAAAGATGAATTAGTATTGTATGGGGTAATGCCAATTCAAGATTCATCTCTCAAAGATGAATCGTTGCCGAGATGCTCAGCTTCAAAATTTATCGATGATTCATCTCTCAAAGATGAATTAGTGTTGAGACGCTCTTCAAAATGTATTGATAGAAATTGTAATAGATCTTTGATATGTGTGTGTTTTTTTATATACAAATGTATAATTTTTAATGACCATGTGTTTCTTTCAATTATATGTTAATAAGTGTGCTCCCACCATGTAAGCAACTGTGAAAATCTTATGTTTTATAAAATTTTCAAAAAGATTTAATTTTCATAATGTGCACCCACTATGTAAGCACAACACAACTTGGTGAATCCCATGTTTTAGAAAATTTTGTATTTGATTTTCAAATGTGCAGGACTTCAACATATTTTTGTTTAAAGTGAATTTTACACATCAATTTGTGCTTTGAAATTTTTTGCATTTTACATCATTTTTGTTCGTACTCAACATTTGTATAAATTACATCAATTTTCGAATTCTTTTGATTTTTTTTTTTAAATAGTAATTTTAAAACCAATTGTAAATGCACGATAAATTTTTAAACATCATGTATATATGTATTTGTATATAGATCCATATATATCATGGATGATCACTTTCCACATGATTCTTCGAGGCTTTAAAAATGTATGTATTTATGTAATTGTAGATATCCATATATATATCATAAACGATGAGCATTTGGCACGTGAATCTTCGAGGCGAATATAACAGAGTCCCATGCCTCTACGAGAGAGGGGGACTGCGGATCGTAGAGGATTTTCATGGTATTTATATTAAATGTGCATGTTTTTAAAATGACATTTGAATATATAATCTTATCCCCATACATACATCTATACATGTGGAATAGTTTTTTATCAATTTTGTGAGTTAAATTATTTTTTAATAAAATTTAATTTTTAGGAGTTCGGAGGAAAAGAGTATCTACTCAATTAATGGACCATGGCCATGGTCATGCAATCGTGGTATGGTTCACAATCACCAATCATATGTATGTATTTATGTGTATCTATGTATTTTTAAACTCGATTAGAAATTCACATTTTTTATGAAGAT
The DNA here is from genome assembly GCA_034641835.2 of Pinus albicaulis. Taxonomy (NCBI): domain Eukaryota; kingdom Viridiplantae; phylum Streptophyta; class Pinopsida; order Pinales; family Pinaceae; genus Pinus; species Pinus albicaulis. Next base: position 1,186,235,819 of record CM076578.1, on the reverse strand, counting down.
TCCCTCTTGTCACATGAGGGTGGTGGTGGTACACATTCCCTCCTGTGGTCAATCAATAGGTGGTGGCCAATCGCATGGGGTGGTGGTACACATTCTGCCACAATAATCACCGGTGGTCAGTGGTTAGTTCTCGTCCATGGTTGTGGCCAATCAATGGATGGTCATGTTAGTTCTCAACCATCCTTGGGTGGTGGGCATGATGTTGCTTATCCATTTCAAGGCGACCATCAATCTGAATATTATTTTTATTCAATTATTAATTTTTTAAATTATTTATATAATTTTTTTTATGGTTAAAAATAAAATTTGTACAAAATTTTTGACATGTTTTTTTATTTATAGATAATTTTATATATTGATGTACAGTAGAGTGAAAATGTTTCTCGAAAAATACGTAGGTCGTACCGCATCATTCAAGAATAAGGTTGTAATAATTAACCACTTAATTATCTGTCCGAAATTTTCGATTATTTACCTTGGGGAACAAAATCCAACAATGCACATTACAAAGGTGCGAAGATATTTATTAAATTGAAGAAAGATATTTTGTCTTTTGAAACTCCCTAGTGAGAGTCGAGAAATTTTAGAAATAGTTACACACTCTTGTACACACTTGTAGATGTTCACAAAAATCTTGGGCCAACCACCGATACTTTTTGTAGAAGTGATGAGGAAAAGAAAGGAAATAGTAATGGGTCTTGATACATGGTACGATGTTAAAAACAAAGTTACAAAAGAAATGGAAATTATAAAGTTTAATTTGTAAAGAAGGGCTAAAAAGAAAGATGTTAGAGGTGAAATACTTCAAGAACTCCTAATATACCTTGCCATTTGTATGATAGACACCTTGCAACCTATGGAAGACTATCATGGAATGACGAGGTTCATGTTTATTTTTAAAACATTTTATGTTAATTGTTTTTGGAATGAAACCCAATTATAATGACTCTCCGAATGTTTTGGTCCCGGGAAGGGTTGATTATGTGACCGTAGGGGCGCTTAAGCATGATGTTGAGTTGCCTCACTCCGAGCCATCATTGGTAAGTGGGCCTCTTCGTGTGGAAACTTTGCTATTAGAGATGGATTTCCGCCACTTCTCAAATTAGTCGAGAAAGCGAAGGATGCCACGACAAATGTCTTAATTTTATTTCGTGAAATTGATATTGGTCTCAATCGACAAAGAGCACAAGAGAATTAATGTGCTAATTTTTTGTATAGTACAGATGATGAGATAGATAACCTTAGCATCGAAGAGCTTAGAAAATATGCAAAGTATTGTTGCAATGGTTGGCGTGACTTAATTCTTCATGAGGAAGAAGCGTTGGACGTATGTTTTAATGGTTAGGTGAATATTTCAATGTAATTTGTAATTATATACATTTTTATTTTTATATGTTAATCTAAAAACAATGTATCATGCATTCACCATTTGCATTTAACACACTTGTTTAATGAAAATTTTGATAATATCACGGCCTGCTGTCTGTGTTCGGTAATTAAGATGATATTTCGTGAAATGTTAGTGTTTTTAAGAGTTCATGATGTCGATAAATATTATTCTATTATTATATTGGTATCATGATGACATATTTTTAAAAGAAATAATTGTGTACACACATGTATATAATTAAATGTTACCGTATCTTCGATTTCGTCCGATGTTTTCACAACTAGAGCTAATTCTCCTCTTCCTCTTAGGAGATGTACCAACCATCAATACAAGTATTCAATTTTACACTTATGTTTCAAGTTATAAATTGAAATGAAAGTTTCATTCAAAAATGAAATCTAGATCTTGATTTAATTTACAGATTTAAAATTTTTGAATTTTAGGTTTGTGGAGATGATTCTCGTTCTCCAAGGACCTTAGCGACAGAGTGTATGATGGAGATAGGAACATGTAAACAATTTGAACAAGAAGTTGTCTAACATTTTTTTTAATATCATCGCATTAAGTTTATGCATTTTCATTTGAAAATTATATATATATATATATATATATATATATATATATATATATATATATATATATTTATATATATATATATATATGTATGTATATGTATATACTTGTAAATGTATATTGTAATACTATCGTGGAAGATGTATTGATGCAGTATTAACATGGGACAACAGTGTGGGGAATTACATGAGGTATTGCATGAAATTTTCATTTATTTTTTTTTATTGAAGTTCTACATTCTCATTCAATTTTAAAACATTAAGTTTTAATTTTAATATGTACATGTACAATATAAATTTCTTATACATGTGTACATATATATGCATATGAAATTATGGCAACATGTGACAATGGAAGGGGAACTACATGAGGTATTGCATGATTTTTTTTCATTTTGTTTTTTTATAAAGTTATACAATCTCATTCAATTTTAAAACAATAAGTTTTAATCTTTAAATGTTGTTTAGGTTCCCCTTCTTCATATGATAGCACAAGGAGCCTCATTGAAAACACATTACATCCAAATTTCCGTATTTGATTGATGCACATGCAACATTTTATTTGATCTAGTCTTTTTATAACATAAACATATGTCATATTTAGTTTTCTATATAACTTGATACTCGTAACACTTGATACATTGTTATATTTCCTTTTATTGTCTGGTGATATAAATCTTGGACACATTTTACATTTTGGATAGTTAAACTACATTTACTTTTATCAACGATTTTAAATTTTGTATAGTTGTTACATTTGGCATGTGATCGCATGTTGTTATATAATGTTAACTTAGATGATATTAGATTATGATTTCATTTAAACTTTTTTTGTCACTTCTTATTTAAATGAATTCCAGATTGAAATTGCAAACTACAAAAACAAATGTGGTACATGTTATGCATTTGAACATGTGTGAATGTTATATAATTAGGTGTAAATGTCTATTGTCAAAGGATATTTGGGCACATTTTGCATGATCATGTGTCATTTAAAACAATCATATCTATGGTTTTACGTATTTAATTTTATGAATATGTGTAACAATGATTGAATTTTCATTTAGTTGTTACATTTTGCATACATGATGACATGTTGTTATAATGTTAACTTAGATTCAATCTTGGATTAAATGTTTTGTTTTAAGCCTCAAGTTGTTTTGTCATTTGTTATTTAAAACGAATCTAAATGAAATTGCAAATTACAAAACACAAGTGGTACATGTTATGCATTTAAGCATGTGTGAATGTTATATAATTAGTTTTAAATGTCTATTAAATGTGATATTTAAGTACATTTTGCATGATCATTCATCATTTAAAACAATCATATCTATGGTTTTATATATTTAAGTTCATGAATATATGTAACAATGGGTTGAAGCACATTTGTAACTATAAACTTGTTAAATTTTGCATACATAGATGACATGTTGTTACACTCTTAACTTAGATTCAATCTTAGATTAAATGTTTTGTTTTTTAAAGCTCAAGTTTTTTTTCATTTGTTATTTAAAATCTAATCTAGATTGAAATTTCAAATTACAAAACACATGTGGTACATAAGATACATTTGAAAATGTGTGAATGTTATATAATTAGGTAAATGTCTATTAAAGGTGATATTAGTACATTTTTGTTGACTTGTCATTTAAAACAATCATATCTATGGTTTTATACATATTTAAGTTTATGAATATATAAAAATGGTTTAAGTACATAAATGCATTTAGTTACATTACATTTTGAATATATGATGAGTTTTTGTTATAATGTTAACTTAGATTTAATCTCATTAAATGTTTTGTTTTTAAAGCTCAAGTTGTTTTGTCATTTGTTATTTAAAATTTATCTAGATCAAATTACGTAATTACAAAACACATGTGGTACATGTGAAATTCATTTAAATATGTATGAATGTTATATAATTAGGACATACATCTATTAAAAGTGATATTTAGTTGTATAATTTGCACATGATCATGTGTCATTTAAAAAATTATAGATGGTTAAATATATATGTGTCTATGAATATGTAACAATTATTGAAGTACATAAATGCATTTAGTTACATTACATTTTGAATACATGATGACTGTTGTTATAATGTTAACTTAGATTCAATATTAGATTATTATTATTTTTTGAAGCTCAATTTGTTTTGTCATTTCTTATTTAAAATGAATCTAGACTAAATTTGTAATTACAAACAACATGTGCAAGACATGTTAAATGTATTTAAACATGTATGAATGTTGTATAATTAAAACATACATCTATTAAAAGTGATATTTAGGTACATTTTTGGCACATTATCATGTGTCATTTAAAACAATCATATATGGTTTTAGATAACATGTGTTACATACATACATACATACATACATACATACATACATACATACATACATACATACATATATATATATATATATATATATATATATATATATATATATATATATAAGTTCATGAATATGTAGAAATGAAATAAAAATTGCATTTAATTCATACATTTTGCATTTGAAATAATTCTTATAATGTTTTAGTATACAATGCATATAGATGTACATATAAAAAAAATCATAAATTCCCAGTGTACATAGATGTATCAAACAATCATAAAATTTTAAAATCGCATTAAAAAATTTCCCGAAAGACACAATACCTCTACTAATGTATATATAAAGGCTACTATGGATGTTAGTTGATAGTAAACTGAAATTACAAAACATGGACCACACATTTTGCATTCAAAATGAATGAAAATTATAATTTGATTTAGATGTCTAAAACAAAATCGTAACTTAAAATTTGCATATAAAACATGCTAGATACATACATTTTGCAATAACGACATAAATTAACTATCTCATACTAGAGAATGTATGAAATCATTTAAGACCAGTAAATATACATGTATGTGTACATGTGTAAAAATTACTTGTTGTGTGCATGTGAAAACAATTTACATGTGCAAACACATGTACATAACATAAAATGTACATACACACCCAAAAATTTAAGAATGCACAGAAAAAGGCTAACAATTTCTACTTGAGTTCTATTAGTTCTAAAAGATGAATCTAAGGAGAAGAAATTGTTAGAGTTCAATAAAAATTCTAATGAATTCCATCTTCAATGATTCGTTCGAAATCAACTTTTAACATTTTTTCATTTTTTAATTTTCAATTTTTTTCGATTGAACTTCTATCAACTTTATGCGCATTGTACACACCAAGTGACTATATTGAAAACTTATGAAATTAGGGTCCGCAGTCTTGAAAGTAAACAAAATCCCGACTTTCGATGATTTTGTTGGAAAAAAATAAACTCCTTCAATATAATAGACCCTCTTTCATATATATAAACTCATTATCATCATAGTTTTTCCAATAATTTTATCTTGTGTTCGTTGCGACGCATCAAATAATGACCGCCATTTTCTACATTGTTAGTAGGTGAAACTACAACAAAAACATCTCCCTACACAATAAAACAAGTACATAAATTTAGATCATAATTAACATGAAAAATTAACTTTAAAATTAGCATGTGTACTTGATTTTATTATATGTTTCTAGATCTCTAATATTTGAAAGTAATTGAAATGTTACCTTCTCTAACAATATCGTAAACTCGATCACCTTCAAATGATACTATAGTCTCCTCTCGATTACATTTCTTCAAAATTCTTACAAATGTGACATTTTCTCCTTTTTATTTAGTTTTCATGTATGTTTTTAATATTTTACATACATTTTTTCACAAAACACCATATCAGATTTTGTGTCATCTATGCAAACATGGCAAAACAAAAATATTTTCTTTTATCAGATGTGCAAACACATTTTGGTACTCCTTTCGTTTTAATCGAATGCAATTTTGAGTCCCTTTTATTGTTTCAACGTCATTTCCAATCGATATATCTACATTCGCACCCCAATATGCCAAAAACACCTATATGAAAAATTCAAAGAATATAAATATGTTATTCAAAATACAATCAAAGATAATCATTGTGATAAATAATGTTTAAAATTAGAAAATTAATAAAATTAGATCATGTATATTAAAGTTCTACATCTATATATATGCAAGTTAATTCGTATATATGTACATGTACTTGTGTGCTTTCTTGACCGTGCTAGTCTCATGGCTTAGTGCAAACATGCACCATTGAACAACATGCTTAGCCGAGACAAGCTTCCGTCCGCATTGGTCCATTTGATATATTCGAAGTACTTGTTTTATACATGCCCTCGCACCATCATGTTCTCCTTTTCCATAACCAAATTTCAAAGAAATTCCAATAATGTTTAATGTGTTTTCACATGAAGACGACACAACCAAAAGAATTATCGTGAAGATTTGAATTGATCTACACATCCATCTCGACCATATTCAATGAATTTTCAATGAGTCATAAATCTTATCAAAACAATGTTGTACAAAATATGTATCATGTGTACGATCATCACCGATATAAAATTGATATTATTTAATAAAATGTTGATTTTCACTCGGTTCTTTCTATATTATCAACATTTTGTTCAAAACATGTCTTTATAGAATATGGACAAGCATAGATACTTGGTCGAATAGATAATATTCACTCTATATTTCATTTTTGGACAACACGTAATTCTCTCGCAAAATCAACTATTGAAAAAATGGTCCATGGTGGAAAAATCTCACAGATTTTTTGAATTACAAGTCCTTCCATCGAGCTTTATGGGAATTCTTAGTGTATTTATAAATTTTTTTCTCAAACTTTTTTCAAAACTCTATCGCAAAATTTCCTTCTTGTAAATCAATCCTTTTAGCACTCGTAGTACCACTTGAACGAATCCATGTATAAATATATTCATATCTCTTCCATTTCACTTTTATGTTGGACAATGATTGATCATTTATATCAATAAGATATTTTTTGTGAAATAAAGTCAATTTTCGATAATGATCGCATTTTTTACCACCAACACATTTCTTTTGGTAAAAAAATAATTCATGGTTTTATCTCGCACATAGAATCGAGATATAAAATCATGGATAGTGGAAGGAGGAGGTGGAATTTTTCGAAAATTTCTTACTAAAATTAAGGAATGTGTCATAATATAACTAAAATTCCACATGATAATGACAACAACATGTGTCGCATATAGTGATAAAGTTTAACATACCATGGTTTTTGTTGCACAAAAATCACCCAACAGACATCAATTTCAAGATTCTCTTCTATTAACTTGTTGAAAAACTCTATCCGAGTGGTGTCCAAGATATGTTTTGTATGTTATTTGTACGTATTTTGTGCTATTCTTTGTCACATCACATCCCTTTCTTTTGGTGAAAGACATGAATTTTTCATACAATATTCATATATTATTATTTTTTAACATCTTCTCTAAGTATTTCCTCGTATGGTTGTAAGCCTACAACAACTTTCCAAGAAGTATGTTCATCATTTACATCTATTTGCAATCGAAATTTCCGATGTTTGTGCAATGTTTTTCGCGAGGTCCTCTAATTCTTGTGCCATACATTCTACCAAACGATTCTCTTTAGTACTGGATGAAACCACCGGCCATTTTTATTGATCTACATGCATTTAAATCACTATTATTTCAAATTCTTTCCAATTGAGGTTACAATACTATTTATATTTTGTATCATATTTTCCTTCATTTTTTTTAACTTTTGTTGATTTTCGAATATAGAATAAAGTTGGTAGCTTCCTTAATTTATTTGAATTTAAGACTTTTCAAAATTTTGGCTTGAACTACCACATTTTCATCTTTGAAGAACATATCAATAATGTGCCTAACACAATATCATATATGGACAAATTCTTTATCTTCCATATGTGTTAGTGTCAACATTTTGTAACATCTAATCATCGATAATGAGCCATATGTACATATTAGAATTAAATTTACAAGATTATTTTTGTATATATTCAATAAATAATTAAATTAATAAATATGTATAATTTCGCAATACACATTCAACATATATATACATACCTCGTATCCAATTTCTTCGCTTGAATTTCTTTCAACATTTTCAACAACTACAATCGTTGGTTAAATATCTCTTTCAGCTTTCTCTTTTCAAAAAATTTTATCTCATCATCAATGTTATGAGGAATATATCTTCTTTGTTTACATTGCAAAATATTTTCCAAATTAGCTCATCAAATAAAAATTAAGTTTCACAATACATTAGTTAAATTTTAAATAACATTTATAATATTTACATTTAAATACCGTCTAACTCGCTAGATGAGATTGATTTTCCCTTTCAATATTTGAGTGTTCTTCTCTCTTTTTTTTGCGATATTCTCTCCCATGTTCTCTACGAGCCTCGTGGTCTCTTGCTCAATCATATTTTCTTTTCAATTATTTGATTTCTTATGATAATTTACTATGAAGCTTATGAAAAATTTTCAAAACTCGCAACAAAATTCACTATCAAAAGTTAGACAAAAACTCACTTCAAAAAAAATCTTCACAAAAGATTTAATTAAAACCCACTTTAAAAATTTTGCGCAAAAAACATACTTCAACCCAAAACACTTACTTTAAAATTTCGCCAAAAAAATTCTTTTAAAAATGAAGCTCAAAATATTTGCTTCAAAGTCCCGCAAAAAAATCCGAGTTAAAAAATTTAGACAAAAACTCACTTTAAAAATCATTATAAGATTTACTTCAAAAACCAAAACACTTACTCTAAAAACCGTCCTTTTAAAAAATACCTCCAAAAAATGTCCTTTAAAAATTAAGCCAAAAAAACCTTCGAAAATCAACCCAAAAATTTCCTTTCTAAATTCAGCCCAAAAATTTATTTTGCAAATTCAGCCCAAAATGAAGAAATGTGAAAAAAATAATGTTTTTGCTGGGCCATTTATATAGTTGCGAAATTTGTTTTTTTTGAGGTGCTTCATCGATTTTTTTCCACCCAATGATTTGTGAGCAAAAGTTTGATCAAATTTTATCAAAAGTTCGACCGAAATTTTTTGTCGTTAAACTAACCAGACGAAGTGGCAAAAATTGGCCGAACTATTACAAAATTTCCGTTGAACTAAAACTCTCGCAACTACGCCGCATCTCTTTGCCTATGAACATATTTAACTTTAGAATGGTTAAACTCCATCAAATTTTATGAATTAACTTTTGGAACCAAGACTAGCATTTGTAGAATTCAATCTACTTTCAGAGATATAACTTTTATGAATTTACGTATACTTACTAATTTTAACTAATTTTGTAATAAAATGGGTGCAAAAAATTTCAAGGTCATTATGATTCAGCTGAAATAAAAATTTTGTATTTCCAAAAAATAACCGTAAAAAAATTGAAAATTTATGTTGCATTACATCGGTCCGTTATCCGTACGGGTAGTTTTTAGATTTTTAATTTATAACTAATATGCTGAGAAACTTGGCGTTGCATCGAAACATATTCAAAATATACGCTTTTTCATATTGGTTTGTTCAAAAATTCTAGTAATTATGCTATGCATAATTTGGTTTCGTAACATAACAATACCGAAGTGTACTCTATTTGCATTGTTTTTTGAATACGTTTTTTTCTCAAAACATCAAGTTTTCAAAGAATACACCAAAGTGTCTCAACATGTGACTTTTTATGAATCATTTGATTGTTAAAAAGCACACACTCAAATAATTGTTAAGTTGACATATCAAATGAATAAAAAAATTCCAAAAAATAATTAATAGAAAGCTAATAAAATTTCCCGACAAGTTTTATGTTTATCGTAAAATGTAGTTCTAAACAAAAATTTTTTTTGGCTTGCGTAAAAGTTGAAGAACTTCTAAAAACGATATTTTTTTCTCAAAAAAGAAAAAAGTGTAAACCAACTTTACATTTTTACACATACCTTTTTTATTTTTATTTTTGATTATGAGTATATTCTTACTTATGTATTTTTTATTATATAATATTATTAATTTTCATATTCTAAAAAACTATAATGCATTGACAAATAAAAGATGGGAAAAGTTTAAGATATTGGGGAAAAGAAATTATTAAATTCATTTTAAAATATTAAAAATGTTTTTTTATGAGGAAAGAATGACAATTTAATATTACTTTCTTAAAAAATTTATAGTGAAGCCATGGGTTTAACCTATCCAACAATAAGATAGAAGTGTTTTCTTTGTTATATTAAAATGAAAGTGGATTAAAGCACTCTTTTAAGCATTTGGTCAACAACCATAATAAATATTAGAGACATGGATATTTGAATAACCTACTTCCCATTCTATTTCATCATGAAAACAAAACCATAACTAATTTAATTCTATTTTTTGGGAAGTTTATTTAAAATAATGGGTTTTTAATGAACAACCGCCTTACCATGGGATAAAATCATGGGAGAACATATGAATCTAAACTATAGGTAAATAATAAGGGGACAATACCATGAGTTAAACCATGAATGAATGAATTTAAATTTGAATTGAAAATAAATAAATATATAGTCAAGTAACCAAGCAATAGAATTGTAGATTTGAATTCCAATAAGAATGTGTATGTGTGACACGAGGAAAACTATAATGATAAATTTGAATGATAAGTGATAACATATATGGTTATCTATGAATATTCACAAGAAGATTGGAAGTGCAATTACGGGGGGAAATATCAGAACAAAAAATAAATTTTAAGTGTCTAAATTAAATTGTACAGATTAAAGTAATATTCCTAAAGCATATTTGTACATGTATCCATACATATCATATTAAAACAAGAATTTACCATATAAAAAACAAAGAAAATATTTTCTTTTTAGATCCAAAACACATAAATAACCATATGGACCGAATATAGTCCAAACCTGAATTAATTTGTTCTTATCGCACAATTAACTCATGCACCAAGTCTAATTTACTTATGGTTTGCAAGGTTAACATTGGTTAAAAATAGCATATAAAGTGAAAATCCATTTATTTCATGGACAGGTATTTGCGGGTTCTCGTAATAGTACAACAACATATATTTTTTGGTATAAGGGACCCTTTCCTAGCCTTTTCATTATAATAAATTGTTGGTTATGAAAATTAAGGCTTAACTAGAAATGCCATGAACTACTTCATTAGTCTACTTACCTATGGATAACCTCTTGAATATCCACTTGTTGTAATTTAATGTTTCGGTGGCAAGCTGCTGCTACACGGATATGGAGTCTACACCATCCATCTAGTGGGAAATATCCAACATCTCGGGTTCAACTGGTGGAAGTTCTGGTAACAGATCGGAATAGTCTTTAGTACGATTTTTTGAAGGCTTTTACGGTGATTTCACGTGTGTGATTTCTTTAAATTTCGGTAGGAATTTATTGAAAAGAGAATTTTGATTGCTAACTTTGCACAATCGAAGTGTCCTAGAGGTTTTTGAGGGTGTTGAACTTATATATAGAATCAAAAAACCAGTTTGAATAACAAAAACCAAAATTTTACCCCAAAAATTTTCACCAGATTCCGACACCTAAAACTTCAAAAGTCGCACTAAAGACAACTCCTAACAGATCACCCTAGTGTCAGCTATTCAAATCATTTGTTACTCCATTCTGCTTCAAACGGAAGCTCTGCGACCCTCTCGGAAACCTACTGAATTTTTTAAACTTTTAAACCTGCCACTCGACACAGCTAATCCTCTGGGGTTTTTAATTATTTTCTTTTGTGTTGTCGTCTTGTTTACAAAGTTTCATTACTGTTGGAATTATTTTTAACATAATTTTTCCAGTTCAAATTGTGGAAGGGTTAATCTCATGGCGTGGTCTCCCTCTAGACTACGACTTCTTTTCTTCAACTGGGTAATGCTATTTAATCTCATTCTCATCCCAGTCATGCCAAATATTTGAATCTATCTTCCGAGGTTCTGTAACACCATTCGTCGGGTTTAAATCTACAGGCAATTTTGTTTTTTAGCCTTCAGCGGTGGAATTTTGGAATAATCCACTAAATATTGATAAAATACCTAATGTAATTTATCTATTGTTTTTTATGCTCGGTTGCAAGTTTGTGCGTTAGCATGGTGCACTGTCGAATCCATCTAACAGTTTCCCGATGTTACATCTTAATCCTACTAGGTTCTTTTCTCCCAATATGCCAATATTTTGCGAGCTTTTAAATAGGGTCGCAAACATTTAAAATTTCTTTAGTGGGCTATATTTATACTCCAAACCCTAAGGGTTCTTGGAACTGAAGTTTGGTTTCGTTCTTTGGGGCCATTTTCCCACGGTGTTTCCCGAATTTGCAAAATTACAAATCTTTTACTCTCTAAAAAGAAGTGGTCTGTTTTGGAAACTAAAGTTCCTCATTATTCCATTACTATATTTAATTTTATTATTTTTATAATTTATATGGTACACAATGTTATGATTCTTCTTTTATCTTGTGCAATATCAATAACAGTTCTCTCGGCTATTTTTTTGGACCGCTTAGGGTTTGACATACACCCTTCCTTATTTCTTTGAGCTTGAAAAGGAACATAAAATTATTTTATCATTTTAAACCTTGCTAAAAAATACTTTCATATAAGTTATCGTGAAATTTGGTGCTATGAAATCTTCTTGGAAAAACTGCTGATGACAACCCTGTGTTGTTGAACCCGTTTTATTGTTCTTGTATTTTTTTCTCCAACATTTGTTTGTCACTCGTAGAATTTTCTTAGTCAGAAATTGTTGTATTGGTTATTTAAATTTCTTAGCATGATTAAAGAGTACTATGTCGCTTGTAATGTTTAATTGTACAATATGATTATATATCGTTTAACCCTAACTAGGTAGACCCAAGTATGTTCTCGTGTTTCTTATCAAATTAGAATGATTACTTATACTTGCTTCACCCCAAGAAACATCTTCGATGTCTTAGTTAAGCCCACAAGTTCAATTTTTTTATAGAATTAACCTCCATAGCGTACATTCTATGACTTATCTCACTTCGAACCCCCCCATATGTCAACGATAAATAACCCTTGCCAAGGTTCCATGTGAAATGCCTTCCTAGAAAATTATTGATTATCCCAAAATGCAATAATTGTTCAAATATACATTTCGTGCTCCTTCCGTACATTATTCTGTTTAACTTTATTTTTCGAATTTATTTAACTAAGAAACCTTTCGTTCCATGATTGAAAATTGTGCATCATTCTAAAACAACATTTTTTCAAATAAATTGTTCCATATGAAAGTCCTACTTTAGATCGAATCTATGTCCATTTCCCACAATATTAAACATTTCGTAATCCACAATTTTTTGCATTCAAGTGTACACAACTTTTACAAAAAAGAACACCATTCTAATTTCACACATACATCATTAAACATTTCATACCTATCTTCTCTTGTATTCATGCGTACATTAATGGTTTTATGGAATTCCATTAATCTAAGAAAAGAAAAATGCACTTATCCGTAATTTCCGTAAAAAAAATTAAGGAAATTTAGATGTCAATGAGATCGCTCCACCCTTCAACAAAATTGGAAATTATGACCAAGCCTCGCCCCGAGCTCTCACTTTTGAGAACAATTGGTCAAAATAACCTCAACAAAGTTAGTTATCAGCATCAAGACTCCTTGTTCTAGCCTTAACTCATGTACCTACATCCGAGTACGAGGCTTCCATTGGCCTCGTATTTACCCGTAAATATTCTGTGGGTAGTTTTCAAGCTTCTTCTCTCCTTTCGTCGGTTTTGCTTACTTCGGCATAACCCCTTGTCTTTTTTTCTTGAGGTTCTTTTTTTATCTCA